>WBNM01040197.1:67051-80757 GCA_013399055.1 Ramphastos sulfuratus
GGATGTTAGGAGGAAGTTCTTTGCAGTGAGGGTGGTGAGACACTGGCACAGGTTGCCCAGGGAGGTTGTGGCTGCTCCCTCCCTGGAGGTGTTCAAGGCCAGGTTGGATGAGGCCTTGAGTGACCTGTGCTAGTGGGAGGTGTCCCTGCCTATGGCAGGGGAGTTGAACTGGATGATCTTTGAGGTCCCTTCCAACCTTACCATTCTATGTCAGTTGGTGCCAAACTGCCCAGGAGCCAGCACTGGTCACTGACAGCCCAGCAGGCAGCTGTGTGCTGGCCAAAGCAGGAAGAGCAGCAGGGCAAGGAGGGGATTCTGCCCCTCTGCTCTGCTCAGACCCCACCTGCAGCACTGGAGCTGCTTTGCCTCTTAATGAGTGTTAAATTTCCATTAATTACTTTTGGAAGCCCTGCTCAGCTATTCATTAGAAGAAGAAGAACCCAGTTGTGAATGAGGCGGAGGGGAAAGCGACCGCGGCCAGCGCTGCCTTCTCTTCCTCATCAGTTTTTGTTCCTCATTACCCCTGGACATTAATGGAGTTTTAATTTGTCCCTACACCGAAGTTTTCCACTTCATTAAACCTCTGTGCCAATAATTAGGAGGCTTATTGATTCCCTGTCTGTGTAGGTATTCAGGAGTGCCTCAGGGCTCGTCTCCCCCCGGGGTGTTGCCTCACAGTGAGCTGCCACTGCTGAGCCCTCCAGAGAGGGCATGGAAGCCTTGAGCTAGCTGGGATAGATTCTCACCTCCTCTGCCATGGCACAGCTCACCAGGTGAACACACAAGAACATTTCTTCTCCCTGTGCATAGGATAGCACAGGGAGACAGGTGGTAGACAGGGCCTTCAGCAGCCTGCTCTAGTGGGATGTGCCCGTGGCAGGAGGTTGGAGAGGAGCTCTGAGCTCCCTTCCAAGCCATTCCCTGACTCTGTCAACCCAACCAGTAAGTCCCTTGCACAACGTGCACAAGGGTGCTCCTCTTCTGACTTCTGCTAAGACATCGCCACACAGGACCTTACCAACCCAGCAGCAAAGCCTGAGGAGGCAGAGCAGCCCTGCTTCAGCGCCCAGGGAGCTGCTGCGGCTGCCCGCAGGTGCCCTGCACCGCACAGAGGCGCTCAGCCCTCCCGCAGGCGCTCCCTCACCTTCCTCCCTGCAGCTTCCTGCTCACTACTTGTGAATTAAACAGCAGCTCGGGGTTCCCTGGGGTAAGGGAAGGAAAGAACTCGTGACTGAAGCGCGGCGGTGCTGGGGCTGCCCCAGGGCTGAGCTGAGTCACCGGACAGGCAGAGATGAGGTATTGCCTAATTTCCGACCGCTTGGCTCTCAGCACCAGCAGCGATGCTCTAACGTCATTCAGGTTGCAAGGAATTGGGTTAGCTGCCTTGCTGCTGTCTGCTTGCTGTCCTTAAAGCAAAGCAGCTCAGCACACTTGCAGCGTTCCCTTTGTTTGTTTTTCCTCTTGGCTTTCTCTCTGCAGTGCTGTGGTGTCCTTTTGTCTGTTATTGCTTTGTCAATCATTCTTTTCAGGGCTCTTCACCTCACTTGTGGCAGTGGAATTCTGTCTGCTCCAAGCTGAAGTCTTTTTTTTTTATTATTATTAATCATCACTTAGCTACTTCTTTCCAGTTCCAAGTGGAGGTTGTCACTATGGAAGGTCTCATCTTTCATTTCATTCTCTGAGTCATAGAATTGTTTGGGTTAGGAAAGACTCCAAGATCATAGAGTCTAACCCTCAGCCCAGCACCACCATGGCCACCAAACCATGTCTCAAACCAGCAGAACCCAGGGGACACCTCCCCCACATCTCTGTCTATTATTGTGTCCTCGTGCAAAATCTTATGTTTCGTAAGAAATTCTTCACAGTGAATTTACAGTTGGAAAGGACCTTGAAGACCACCCAGTGCCAGCCCCTGACATGGGCAGGGACACCTCCCACCAGCACAGGCTGCTCAAGGCCTCATCCAGTCTGGCCTTGAACACCTCCAGAGAGGGGACATCCNCCCCCTCCAGCTCTCCTGCAGACCCTTCAGGTACTGGAAGGCTGCTCTAAGTTCTCCCTGGAGCCTTCTCTTCTCCAGGCTGAACAGTCCCTGCTCTCTCAGCCTGTCCCCACAGGGGAGGTTCTCCAGCCCTCTGACCATCTTTGTGGCCTCCTCCTTTTTTCCCCTTTCTCGGCCATATCCTTTCAAGGCTCCCTTCAACTTTGCCGAATGTGAAGCTGGAGCCTTTAGACCGTTGAAACACAGAACAGGTCCACTGAGAAGAACTGTTTGTTGCCACAAGGCTTCTGTGTGCTGCAGGAACAAACCCTCCCTAACATCCCCCTGGAGCTGAATCCCTCCCAGCCCAGAGGATACTGACAGACAGAGAAGCATTTGGGATCGCTTTGTCTCAAGCCAGCTTTTCAGACTTGCTGCAGGTGAGAGGTTATCAGACTGCAGTGGTGGGGATGAAGGGGAGGAGGACAACTTCAGCAGTAAAACCTGCATTGGCTTCTGCCTTCCAAATCCTTCCTGCCATGGAGGATTTAGGCAGGCAGTGCAGCAGTACAGCAGCAGTACCTGGAGGAACAAGGGAAACCCTTGCAGAAGATTTGGTGTGTAATTATCAGCCTGGGTTCAGCAGGTTGGCTGGAACAGCTCAAGGAAACAATGCCAGCACTGTTGCCCAGCTTCTCACCCCCTTGCACCCCCAGGTCCTTCTCTGCAGGGCTGCTCTCAATCTCATCACCCCAGCCTGCATTGACATCCAGGATTGTCCTGACCCAGGTGCAGGACCTTGCACTTGGCCTTATTGAGCCTCATAAGGTTCTCCTCAGCCACCTCTGCAGCCTGTGCAGGTCCCCCTGGATGGCTCCATCCAATCCTTGAGTCTTGTCAGCAGCACCACTCAGCCTGGTGTCATCTGCAAACCTGCTGAGGGTGTCTCAATGCCACTGCTGAGGCTCTCCAGCAGGCAGTGATGTGAGGCCATGCTTCTACCTGAGCATGGTTACCGATGGGCACTGAGTATTGGATTTTAAAGTAGAGGTGACTGAACATTCCCTGTCTTTCAATGGCATTTGGGGTAATCAATTGTCCTTCCCAGTGGAGCTGTCAGCCATTCCCAGAGGCATCCTGCTGGAGCTGGTCAGATTTGAGAAGTCTGTTTTCACTTCTTGTCTTTCAGTTTCTGGCTTGGCCCATCAATGATACCGGCTTCTGCTAGGAGCATCCTCCTCTCTTCCTTGTGAGCTGCTGGGAGATGGCTTTGCACTGAGGGTATCAGTCCCTGCAGCTGGTGGCACAGAGGAGATGTTGTAAGTGGCTTTATTAATGTGGCA
This sequence comes from Ramphastos sulfuratus, assembly GCA_013399055.1. Taxonomy (NCBI): domain Eukaryota; kingdom Metazoa; phylum Chordata; class Aves; order Piciformes; family Ramphastidae; genus Ramphastos; species Ramphastos sulfuratus. The sequence goes on from WBNM01040197.1 coordinate 70,376, forward strand.
GTTCTCTTGTTTAACTCGGGTAACACAATGGCAGTTCTAGCACCCTGCTCATGGCAGGGATTCCAGCCTGAGACCTTCAGGTGAGACACTTGGGAAAGAAAAATCCACTGGGAGGGCCACGGAGCAATGCAAGGAGCTGTCCAGAAAGGCTGAGGAGTGCTCATCAAGATTTTCAGAGTCATAGAGTGTCAGGGGCTGGAAGGGACCTCCAGAGATCATCCAGTCCAGCCCCCCTGCCAGAGCAGGATCACCTGTACCAGATCACACAGGAACACATCCAGGCAGGTCCTGAATATCTCCAGAGAGGGAGACTCCAAAAACCCCCCTGGGCAGCCTGCTCCAGTGTGATGCACTGCTTGGAAGGGATTTCTAAAGGTCATCCAGGCCACCTCCCTGCAGGGACATCCCCAGCTGGATCAGGTTGCTCAGAGACCCATCAAGTTTGACCCTGAATGTCTCCAGGGATGGAGCCTCCACCACCATCCTGGGCAGCCTGTGGCAATGCTCCATCACCATCATGCAAAAGAACTCCCTCCTGATGTCCAACCTAACTCTGCCCTGCTCCAGTTCCAAACCATTGCCCTCAGCCTGTCCCCACAGGCCCTTCTGAACAGCCTTGCCCAGCCTGCCTATGGGTCCCTTCAGGCACTGCCATGCTGGAGCAGCAGATCTGAGCACCTCAGATGGAGGAATTGCCTCCTTTGACTCAGCCTCTCCCCTCCTCCAACAATTAGGACTCTGTCAAGCCTTGACTAGCCCAAGTCACAGGTGGCCTTGTGCTGCTTTGGGCACAGCCCCAGCCTGAGCAGAACCTCCCTGACTCCAGACGTCCCTGCCAGGCAGCACTGCTCCGACAGCACAGAGGCTTCGCAAACCACAGCAGGTCCTGCAGCCAGGCACAGAAACTTAGACTGGCTCAGGCTGGGAGGGAGCTCAGAGCTCATCTGCTCCACCCTCCCCACCATGCCCAGGGACGCCTCTCAGCTAGACTCAGCTGCTCAAGCCCTCATCCAGCCTGGCCTGCAACACCCCCAGGCAGGAGGCAGCCACAGCCTCCCTGAGCAGCCTGGGCCAGACTCTCACCACCCTCCTACTGAACAACTTCTTCCTCAGCTCCAGTCTCACCCTGCTCTGCCTCAGCTACAAACCATTCCCCCTTGGCCTGTCTCTAGACCCCCTCAGCACAAGTCCCTCTGCAGCCTTCCTGCAGGATCCCTTCAGTTCTTGGCAGGCAGCTCTGAGGTCCCCTGGAGCCTTCTCTGCAGGCTGCACACCCCCAGCTGCCTCAGCCTGTGCTCACAGCAGAGCTGCTCCAGCCCTTAGAGCACCTTTGTGGCCTACTCTGCACTCTCTCCAGCAGCTCTGTGTCCTCCTGCTGGGGACAGCAGCACTGGAGGCAGAGTTGGAGGTGAGGTCTTAGCAGAGCAGAGCCAAGGGGCACAATCCCCTCTCTTGCCCTGCTGCCCACACTCCTTTGGCTGCAGCCCAGCACACAGCTGCCTGCTGGGCTGCATGAGGGCACTGCTGGCTCCTGGGGAGCTGCTCAGCACCCAACACCCTCAAGGCTCTCTCCTCAGAGCTGCTTTCAGCCCATTCTGCACCCAGCCTGGACTGGTGCCAGGGTCTGGCCTGACAGGTGCAGGCCCTTGCAGATGGACTTGCTGAACCTCATGCAGTTGGCTCTGGCCCACTTCTGAAGCCTGTCAAGATCCTTCTGGATGGATCCCTGCCCTTCAGTGATTCCAGCACCACACAGCTAGGAGCGGCTGAAGATCTTTGTCTGGAGCAGACAACTGTCATCACCATGGCAACTGGGTAGGTTGGTTGTTCCTGCCTGTGTCACCAGCTAACTCATGCAGCTGTCATTTGCTTGCTCCATTCCTGGATCCCTTTGTCCAGCTCCACGTGAGGAGTGCTGTGCCAGCAGGGGGCAGCAGAGGAGATGGCAGACTGCAAGCAGCTCTGCTTCTGCACAGCAAAGCTGCGCTGCGGAAGTCGTGAAGCTGTTAGATACACTCAGAGCACTGTATTAGGAAATGGAGCCCCTTCTCTGGCCTGGAAAGCTGCAAATAGTTCCCTCCGAGCACTGCAGTGTTCTTCACAACCTGCCTGCTGGAGATCCTTCCGCAGGAGGAGGTGAGGCTGGGGAAGCTTTGCCAACAAGGTAAGCCCTAGTGCAGACCCAGCTGCTTCCCCAGGCTGCCACCAGCCCTGGGGCCTGGCCCTCGCTGAGCTGCCCAATCTGCAGGCAACAGGAACCCCCCATCAGGGCAGCAGGGCACAGGAAGGGGATTTAGCTGTAGGAACAGAGATAGAACACAAAGTACAGCAGAGATGGCACAGGACAGGACTGAGTTTGCTGTTACCTGAAACCATTGATCCTTGCACAGGGGAGTTGCTTGACCAGCAGAAGGAGCACCTCATAACCAAGGCTGCTGGCACCTCTATGGAGAGAACAGGATGATGAATGATGCTTGTAGGAGCTTTGCCACTCTCTGCCTCAGCACTTCATTGTATGCAGACACTCCATCAAGTAAGGTTACAGTCACAGAATGGAGAGGTTGGAAGGGCCCTCCAGAGATCATCCAGTCCAAGCCCCCGGCCAAAGCAGGCTTACTAAGAGCAGGGCACCCAGAAACCCAGCCAGGTGGGTTTGGAAAGTCTCCACAGCCTCTCTGGGCAGCCTGCTCCAGGCCTCCAGCACCCTCACCATACAGAAGTGTCTCCTCACGCTGAGGTGGAACCTCCTGGGTTCCAGCTTGTACCCCTTGTTCCTTGTCCTATCACTGGGCACCACCACGCAGAGCCTGGCACATACATCCTGACCCCCACCTCTCAGATATTCATAGACACTGCTCAGATCCCCCCTCAGCCTTCTCCTCTTGAGGCTAACCAGCCCCAGAGCTCTCAGCCTTTCTTCACAGCAGAGATGTTCCTGTCCCTTCAGTATCCTTACAGCTTCTGATTGACTCTCCCCAGCAGGTCCCTGTCTCTCTGGAACTGGGGAGCCCAGAACTGGACACAGTATTGCAGGTGTGGTCTCAGCAGGGCAGAGCAGAGGGGCAGCAGAACCTCCCTAGCCCTGCTGGCCACACTGTTCTTGATGCACCCCAGGATGCCCTTGGCCCTACTGGCCACAAGGACCAAGCAATCAACTCTCTCCTACTGGCTCTTGGCAGTGTTCGCTGAAGTCACAGCTTTCAGCCCCTCTAATTAGCAGGGTGCTGCACAGAGGAAGCTTTGCAGCAATTAACCTTTCCAGTAATCAAAGCACACCTCCTGCTTCTCTCCATCTTCCACCTATTTTATCTTCCTTTCCCCTCCCTTTATTTTTTATCTTCTTTATGCTCTAGATCTTGCCTTTGAAACCAGCAGATCCAGTCCCCGTTTCACATCTCTCGGCGTTCCAGGCTGCACTGTTCAGCTGAGGGAGCTGGGGACAGCTCATTTCCATTCTGCTCATTCTGACTTCAAATATCACTCCTGGGGGAACTCCTGTGACCCATTTTCCTTGGCTAAACCCCTCTGTACTCAGAGGTGTTCTGCTTTCCACTCGTCCTCAGAGGCTGCTCCTTTTAGAGACCGAAAACTCTGCTTGTCAGGAGGGACAGAATTGTTCTTTACAGGTGCAGCAGAACCCCAGCAAGCTCCAATCTGGACTCACAGAGTCACACAGTGGTTGGGGTTGGAAGGGACCTCCAGAGACCATTGAGTCCAACCCCCTGCCAAAGAAGGGGCACCTGCTGGCAAGTGCCTATTGCTGGCTCATGTCCAGCTCCTCAGCCCAAGACCGCCCAAGTCCTGTTCTCCCACCCCAGCTGCCACAGAGCACACACTTCTAGGGCAGCCCAGCCCCCTCAGCTAGCCACACCCATCCCACGGGCTCGGAGTAATTTTCCTGTGGATTTCATAGCAGCACAGCTGAATGCTTCCTCATACACCCACAACTCAGCAATCTGGGGGGTTGCTTATGTGAAAACCACAGCTTCCAAGCACTGCTCCTGAGCAGCACTGTCCCCAGCAGTGCTCTTTTCCTCCCTGCCATGCCAGCCAAAGCTGGCTGTGGAATGCTGACTGGGCTCTCCTCCTGCCCATAAGCAATGCCAGCTCCATTTTGCTGCCTGCCCAGATGCACACCACGATTTAAGGAACAACTTCTGCTGCTGAATCCAAGCCTGTTTCAAGCAGGAGTCTGTCTCACTGTGGTGCCTGTTAGTGCAGGGTCCGCGCTTGGACTCTCTCCCATCATGAAACAACGACCTGGGGGTGTGGGAACAGGCACCGGGTGGAAGCAGAACAATGCAACAAAGCCATTGCCACATTTGCACTGCTTTGGCAGTCACTGCACCCTGCAAGGCAGCACCAAAACCCACAGAAGGGTTTCATGTGGCTTAGCAGAAACACCAAGGGAGCACTGGGGGCTGCTCATGGAATGGGTCCGCAGGGAAGTCACCTCAGACATCCTCTGCTCCGGCATTTCCTAGCTCAGGAACGATCTAGGTCCGTGCTGTAGGCCCACACTTTTCTGCTCTGCTGTGTCTCTGGAGCAGAACTTCAGGGCCATTTCAGACATCCTTGTCCTTCTCTTTCCTGGTGCCTCGAGCTCCTCGTCTCCGTCATGTCTCCAGACCCCATCTTTACACCGCAGCCTGTCTGGTGAACTCTCCCAGCAGCACACGCAGCCAGACAGCTGCTGATGGATGAGCTGGAGTTTTACTGTCCGAATCAATAGGTCTGCACATCTCTTAGTCACCTCTGCCCCTGGATTAGAGCTGTCTTCTACACGGCAGAGCAAATCCACCATGTGGTGCTCAGAACACCGCGGTCACAGCAGCGCTTGGGCCTGTGCTTTGTGTCCCTCTGAAGCTGCCAAACAGAGGGAACAGTTCGAAGCTGGAGGAGAGCAGATTGAGACTGCAGATTAGGAAAAAATTGTTCGCAGTGAGGGTGGTAAGGCCCTCTCACAGGGGTGCTTCCCTCCCCAGGTGACACTGCTGTGTTGGGTCTCATTATGTGAACACTAGCTGAGAGCTAAGATAAGGGGAAAGAACTGCTGGTGAGAGGGCAGGAAAACCATCAGCACAGCTGCCCTTCGTATGAGTCATCCGAAGATAAAGAGGTAGCTATGTAGACCAGAAAGCTACTTATATTGAAAACAAAAGGATGTACTTCTGCAAAACAGGATACCTGAATATTAAGCTTGGGATTCTTATCAGGGTGAGAACAGGCTCCAAGAAGCAGCTGCCTGTAACCAATGAGGGAATGAATAACATGTGGCCAGACAGTTCGATCCCCTGTATAAATATGTGCTACTGTCTGCAATAAAGGGGTGATCTTGGGTGTATCATATTGGTACTGATGGTCGTCTCGTCTCGCATCATCCTTCACCCAGTTCCTAGCGGCCCCAGGGCGTGCGTGCAAGCTCCACATCATCTGGTGACCCCAACCCTGCTGTTTGCCTGTCTCCCAGCAGACACAGCCTGAAGCAGCTGGAGAAGATGCGATGCCTGCGGAAGCGCTCAGCGGTGCCCTTCCTAGGGTTGCTTGTCCTCTGCCTGCTCTTCATGAACCTCTACATGGAAGATGGGCACGTGCTGGTGAGTTCCTCAGATGGGAGAAATGATCATGGAGCAAGAAACAGGAGCCAGCCCCAGTTAATCAAATCACACAATGGGAGAGGTTGGAAGGGACCTCCAGAGATCATCCAGTCCAAGCCCCCTGCCAGAGCAGCAGCACCCAGGGCAGGGCACACAGGAACACATCCAGGTGGGTTTGGAAAGTCTCCACACAAGGAGACTCCACAACCTCTCTGAGCAGCCTGCTCCAGGGTCCTCACACCAAAGAACTTTCTCCTCATGCTGAGGTGGGACCTCCTGGGTTCCAGCTTGTACCCCTTGTTCCTTGTCCTGTCACTGACCACCACACAGAGCCTGGCACCATCCTGAACCCCACCCCTCAGGTATTCATAGACACCGACCAGATCCCCTCTCAGCCTTCTCCTCTTAAGGCTAAGCAGCCCCAGGGCTCTCAGCCTTTCTTCACAGCAGAGATGTTCCAGTCCTTTCATCACCCTTCTAGCTCTCTGCTGAACTCTCCCTGGGCAGGTCCCTGTCCCTGGGAAGCCCAGAACTGGACACAGTATTGCAGGTGTGGTCTCAGCAGGGCAGAGAAGAGGGGAAGGAAGCTCTTAATAATTGCAGCCACACTCCACAGCTGTTCTCCACCACAGGCCCTGTCCTCTCCTACCATGCCCTCTCCTGCCCTGTCTTTGCTCACTTCTGGCTGAGTTTGCCACCCTCTGCCACACCTCAGCTGAGCTGGTTCCAGTGGTGGTGTCTCTGCTGCTTCTTCTCCAGTCACTAACTGCTTCTGTAACTGCCTTTATTACCCCTCTTGCTTTGGGGTTTGACCTTTCCTTTCCAGTCCACTGCCTGCTGCACAGTATAAGCAAGGTTGGAAGAGACCTCAAAGATCATCAAGTCCAACCCATTACCACAGACCTCAAGACTAGACCATGGCACCAAGTGCCACGTCCAAACCTGCCTTGAACACCTCCAGGGACGGTGACTCCACCACCTCCCTGGGCAGCCCATTCCAGTGGGGAATGACTCTCTCAGTGAAGAACTTTCTCCTCACCTCCAGCCTAAACTTCCCCTGGCACAGCTTGAGACTGTGTCCTCTTGTTCTGGTGCTGGTTGCCTGAGAGAAGAAAGCAACCTCCTGCTGGCCACAACCACCCTTCAGGTAGTTGTAGACAGCAAGAAGGTCTCCCCTGAGCCTCCTCTTCACCAGGCTAAACAATCCCAGCTCCCTCAGCCTCTCCTCATAGGGCTTGTGCTCGAGGCCTCTCACCAGCCTCGTTGCCCTTCTCTGGACACGCTCAAGCACCTCAATGTCCTTCTTAAATTGAGGGGCCCAGAACTGGACACAGTACTCAAGGTGTGGCCTAACCAGTGCAGAGTACAGGGGGAGAATGACCTCCCTGCTCCTGCTGGCCACACTATTCCTGATGCAGGCCAGGATGCCATTGGCCTTCTTGGCCACCTGGGCACACTGCTGGCTCATGTTTAGGCGGGTGTCAATCAGCACCCCCAGATCCCTTTCTGTTTGGCTGCTCTCCAGCCACTCCGACCCCAGCCTGTAGCTCTGCATGGGGTTGTTGTGGCCAAAGTGCAGCCCCTGGCACTTGGATTTGTTGAAAGCCATCCCCTTGGACTCTGCCCATCTGTCCAGGTGCTCGAGGTCCCGCTGGAGAGCCCTTCTGCCCTCCAACCCACCAACATCTGCCCCCAGCTTGGTGTCATCTGCAAACTTGCTGATGACTGTCTCAATGCCCTCATCCAGATCATCACTGAAGATGTTAAAGAGGATGAGATCTTTTCCTGCCCTGCTTGCCAGCTGCTCAGGTGGCTCCACGCTCACTCCTCAGGTGCTTTTCCTTGGCCCTTTTTTCGGACGTGCCCTCCCTTTCATTGCTTCTCCCATCGCAGCTCTGCCAGGTTTGCACTCACACAGCTCCCAGCCGAGTCTCTTGCCAAGTCTGCTGACAGTTCTCCTGATACCTTCCTGGTCCATCAGGTGATTTCAGATGTGCAGGGCTGTTGGCTCTAGTTCCTGTGATTGTGGTTTCATTTCTCCTGATCACCTCTGACAGCTGTGGGAGCTTGTCTGCTGTGCTTCCTCTGCTGATCTAAGTGAGCAGTTTCACTGGAGGTGGTGAGGACAGAGGGACTTGGGGACAGCCTTCAAGGACAGCAGGCAAACCAAGTCCCCCCAGGGAGTGACAGTGTGAGAGTCCTCAGTGCCCTGAATGCCCTTTGCCTTTGTAAGTTGTAGGGAGCATCTTCTAAAGGTAACTGGTAGAAGACAACTGAGCCTGAGCCAGCCACAGGAGCCGGTGGGGCTGATGGGGCTGGTGTCTCACCAGACCTAATCTGGAATTAGAGACCTTTGGCAGGTCATTACAATATCAAAGTGAGATTAAGAGAGTTGGGGCTGAACCTGCAGAAGAGGAGGCTCCAGGGAGACCTTAGAGCAGCCTTCCAGTACCTGAAAGGGCTCCAGAAGAGCTGCAGAAAAACCTTAGGAAGCAGAATTTTGCTGCTTCACTGTGGAGGCAACTCCATATTGTGGAGCTGGTCTGGCACTAAGGAAAGGCTGCCTGGGACAAAGGAGGCTTTGACCAAACTGGGCTGTTTGGGCTTTCCCAAAATGGTTTTGGTGCATTCCCTTCCAAGTCTATTGAGCTTACATTTTAATCTGGATTCTGATCCGCAGAAACCTTCCTCTCATAATTTAGAAGCACAGCAAAGTATCAGAACGGCACAAGAAATTCCTGGGGAGACACACTGCAGGTGAAGAGGGCAAAACCAGGGCAGGTAGATGACCCAGGATGTCCACCAAGGATATTTAGTAAGCCCAGAAGTTGATTATATGCCAATTCTGTCAAAGAAAAATAATAACCTTAAAATGAACTTAGAATCAGCTTACAGAAATATTTCTCCCTTGCCCTCTTCCTTTCTTTCTCTGTTAACCACAACCTGAAGGGTCCTGGCAGATTCTCTGCAGCCAGCAATGCCCAGTACTGAGTTACCACAAACCCGAGGTGACTTCTCCATCCTTTCACAAGAGCTGCCCCTGGGGAATGTTGTCCTTGGAAGGCTGCCCAGCTATGTTTCCTCTGTGGCTGGCACTCACCACTGTGTTTCTGTCTGCCTCTCCTGGTCTGTTTCTTGCTCTCTCCGCAGCAGGAAGGGGACAAGCAGCTGCTGAGCGAGACGGCCACACACCCGCTGAGCCCCGAGCGCTCCCTGCACGCCGCTCAGCCTGTGTCCAACTTCTCAGCAGCCAGGAACATTTCCTATCACTACCTGGCTGGCACACCTCTGCCAAGGAAGAGTAAGTACCTGCCACCTGAATGCCCTGGCACTGGAGCACCGCGCAGGGGTGACCTCCGCAGAGTCCCTGGGGGTTCTGGGAGGGGCTGAGGAGCAGTGAGGAGCTCAGAGTTCAGCGGTCAGCCCTTCTTGGTGTAGGCTGTTCCTGGGCAACTGCTACTTCAGCCCCAGAAGTGGCTGTCCCATAGCCTGCTCACCTCCTGACCAAACCACAGAATTAAGGTTGGAAAAGACCTTAAAGATGATCACATCCAGCCATAAGCCAGCTGCCACGAGTACTAAACCGCATCCCAGAGCACCACATCTACAGCCTTGAACACCACCAGGGATGGGGACTCCACCACCTCTCTGGGCAGCCTGTGCCAACCCAGACCTACACCTCCCCTGGCACAATTTCAGGTGAATGGTGCTGTTGTGAAGCAACACTGGAGCAGCTTTCTCTCAGCCTTCTGCAGATGAACACACTGGTTATTCTGACTCCAGGCAGGGCTTAGGACTTCATCTTCAAGTGAAATATGGCTGCCCTTCAGACAGGTGTCCTCTGGGTTCCAAACCAATCATTTCACACAGCTCAACAAGGCTCAGAAGTCCAGGCAGAGAAGCTAAAACAAAACCCTCTGTGAGTTGTTGAACTTCATAGGAACCTATAAAGCAAAAGTTGCTGCAATGAAATGTGAGGCACCGGAGGCTCTGCAGGCAGTGTGGCTGGCTCCTGGGGGTTGTACTTCACTCTACAGCCACATTATAAGTAGAATTAAGCCTCACAAGAAACTCTGAATTGCTTTAACAATCTTGTACTAAGCCAAATACTTCAAGAAAGCTGGGGCAGGTTCAGCTGGAGCATGCCCTGTCAGGCAGGCAGAAAGCCTGAACTTTTGTCTCACATCTAAGGGATGTGGCAAATCTAAAGGCAAATGGACCTATATTAGCACCCAGGAAAACAGAATGATTTAGACTGCTGGGAAAAATACAATGGCAGTGACGCCAAAACAGCAGAGATGAAAATCCATCCCTTATAATTAGGATGAATCTCTCCCTGGAAAGATGGAGCAGCAGTAAAGAATTATTTCTAGCAGCACAGGTGAGCAAGAGCAACTCTTCTAATTTCAAATACTTCTTCTACTTTAATTCTACTTTCAAATAATCTCTAAATCGCTGTCCTGGAGGCAGGAAATTAATGTATCTGAGTCATGAATTATAAAAATAGAATTATTTTATTTTCCTGAAAGCCCCCCACCCCCACCCCAGTCTATACACAAAAGTAGTTTAGATTTATTTACAGGTTCTAATTTGATCAGGAAAAATTCTTCACAGGATGCCTTGGACCAATCAGGAGATTTAGGAAGTCAGGAAATGGAAAAGGTTAAGCTACAAACACAGCTTTAACCCACTATCAGTCAGGCTGAGCAGAGAATTAAGGGAGCAGCAGACCTTACTCACAGAGGTGAGATAGGTACTGGGCATGATCCCTTGCTGGATTTCTCT
>WBNM01040198.1:2168-33300 GCA_013399055.1 Ramphastos sulfuratus
GTGAGCACGAACCCAATGTCACCTGGGAGTCCCTGTTCTCATCTCATCTGTGAGGAGATAAACTGTTTCCTCTTTTCTGAGCTTTTGAATCACATACATCTGATTGCTTTGGAGGGATTTTTGTGTTTCTGTGCTACTTTTAGCTTGTATATAATTTTATATTGTGTGTATATATATATGCTTGCAAAATGTGCTAAGCTGTAAATATAGCTTCATTCCTTAACTTCCAGCCAGCTAAGTCTAGTCTGGGTGATTTTCATAGAGTGGGGGGCGGGTAACTCCCAAACCGTCACACTCGGTAATTTTGAAGAAGAGAATTTTGGAGAGCAAATCTGCAACCATCTCATAGACCAGTACAATGGTGTGAGAGTCTAAATCGTCTCTTCCTTGTTCAAATCAACAAAGATAAAGATTGCCTTTGTTACCTTCCTGGACTCAGCCCAGGTTCCTGGCCNAGCTGATGGTTAATATAATCCCTGCTCTTTTCCTTCCCTGCTCTTCTCTTTTACTTCGTTGTTCCCTTTCCCTCTTTCTTCCCTCTCTCCCTCAGTTTTGTTCAACTTTATCCTTTAATAAATAGTTTTGTGGTGATATCTGGTCTCATTTGCACCTTAATTTCACAACGCTGAAATCTAGAAGAACAAATCTTGCTCCTCTGGACAGAGATACTGTTAATCTTGGTTCTTCAGACCTTGACAAATGGGAAGATTGGTTTGTTTATGGGGAAAATTTTTTGTACTAACTTTTTTTGATGCCACTAACAGAGATATTCATTCACGCTGTGCATCCTTAGCTGTATAAAAAATACATCAAGAGGGTTTTTAAAATTATTATTATTTTGTAAGGAGAAAGAGAAAAAGAACAAAACTTAATTTGTTTGAAGTGTTTGTAAATTTTTAAACATTAAAAAACTCAGCAACCCCATGTGTCTAACAACCTGTAGCTCAAATTATTAACTTGGCGTACAATATTAAAAGAAGAAAAGTTATTATTGCACCCAGCAAACAGGGATGGATGGAGAAAAGGAAGAGAAATTAAAGGGAAAAGGCTATTATTTTCATATACTCCATTTCTGACACAAAAAAGTTTGGTTTTTTTTTTCTGTTAAATGTTGATGTGCACAAAATCATAGCCAGCTTTAAATGCCTTAGTCATGGCAGGGGGTTAAAAAAGAGAATATTTGAGAATAATGTGAATTAAAAAGGCAAGTTAGTTTAAATTTCTGTTTGGTAGGGCCTGAGGCCTACAACTCCAATGGGAATACACTGTAGCCGGAGGGCTGATGAATGCCCTTAATGAAGTTGGACAACCTGGAATACATGCATAAAATTATTTTAAATATTGATATGATGTCATTGTGTGTCTGAAGATATTGAAATGTTCATTTTTAGAGCTAGATGTTGTGTCTAATTTATTATGAGGAGGTGAATGATTATTTACATTTTTTAATGTAGCAATAAACCAATTAAGGGATTTAGGAAGAGAAAAAATATTCACGCTTCTTGAGGAGCAAAAATGCATGTTACAATGGAAATGACTCGGAGAAGCTTATACCAGTAGATATTAAGAAATACACTTTCCCTTTTGTCTTCCTGATAATTGAGGTAAAACACTCATAAAGTATGTAAAGTAGAAGGACCCTTTGACCAATGTTAATTATATTTAACCTGCTCTATATATATAGTAGAAAGAGCAGCTTAAATATATCACTGGGGACAACTAACTCTCCTATATATTCTGGATGTGTCTATTATAACATTTCCATGACATTGCCTGGTTTTCAGAACAATTCTTACCATGAAGAAGAGGAGACGTGGTGTTATAATGGTACCTTCAGTTCCGTTGTGATATGAAAGTTTTTACGGAGAACGCCTCGGGGCAGCTGTCTGCCTTGTGTGTTCAGTATTAGGTCTGTATAACACACAAAGGTAGAAACGTATTAAATGCAAAGCCACTGCAGCCTGTTGTAGGTTGCTGGTGCTAAGGTCCGATACTCATGATCCCCAGATCAACATATTAAAAAAAATGCTTTGCAAAACATTCCTAGGATACCTTTTTTCACATGTTCATTTGTTCCCAGCTGACATTCATCCCTACACGTGGAAAAAAAAAAGAGAGAGAGAGAGAACTTGGATTGCATTTCATCTCTACAGCACATTGGAGCAACTCTTTTATACATGGAAGCATTTAAGGAATGAATTTCTGTTTCTCTACAATATGTTTGGCATTGTTCATGCTTATGCCATGTGCTAACAAGTAGGAATGAAAACTTTCAAATTGCTCTGGTCCCATGTGCACCTTTCACATCAGTGGTTTAAAATAATCTGACATAGTTAAGCACATACCTAACTCAATGCATGTCATTGAAGCTGTTTCTTTGCACAAAGATGGGTAACTTTGTGCAGAATCATGACCTCTATGATTACAGACACAACGCTACATCAAGTAGGTCCTTTGTAGGAGATACACACTGCACTCTCTTGTTCCACTTAACAAATCACAAACATTAGAAATATTGCCTGCGATACAGGAAGAGCTCTTGCTGTGTCCAGTCTTAAGTTAAGCTCCAGAACAGGCAAAATATTTTTTAGAAATGCAATACCAAAATTACCAGAGAATCCCTCTTCCACTGGACACTCATTCTCTTCCTGATGCATGTAGACAAACAACTGGATGGGCAAATCAGGCAGAGAGAAGATAACCTTTAATATGCCTGGACTCAGTCATCAAATATGAAAAATATGTAGAAAAGGCAGAATTAAGGGGCAGTATAGCTAAGGGGAAAGGATATGTGAGAAATTCACAGGTTTAGTGACCAGGACAAATAACTGAGCTGGACTTGACAGAGATGCATAAGGTCACAAAGCACCCAGTAGAAGCACATAGGCATTGATTACTCCTCTTCACAGATTATCAGAAGAAAGGAGAGCTGGAAAAAGTGAGCAAGCTCCTCATTTACAACAAGCGAAACCATTTTTTCCACAGATTAACAGAACTGTACAATTTTTTTTACTGCAAGATTATTTAAAGAGGCAAAAAATACTAACAGTTTTGGAAAGATTAAGAAAATGTATAGAGGATAGCTTAATTCTGGATATAAACTCTGACTCAGGAAATTGCTAAACTCTTGATAGTGAGAACTTCCTCATTGCCTTTTGTGTCTCCTGTTTCCTCTGCTTTTCCCCTAACCATCCATTCTTGTTAATGTCAAAGAGTAAACAGTACTGTCTGGCTCTTATGAAGGTGTACAAGGTACACAAAACACTTGAATGTGTTTTAGTTCATCTCTACCAGCTGGTCACTGAGAAATGAGCTGATTCCTGGCATTCCTGACCCATACCATCCCAAGAGGAGCAACTGTCAACAGACAGTGAGTTAGACACTGAGCACAGCAGAAAGTGTAGTGTCTCTACAGGTTCACTCTTTGTGCATGTGTATGTGGACTTCCATGTGTGCATTCACAGGTTAGCCCAATCCCCTGTCCTTGTTCAAGCATCCTCAGCCTCCCTACCATCCATGTTTTACACCATGGCTCAGAAACTATTTGTTTCTTGAGTTTTATGTCACATGTTACAGCTATTTAAAACTAATTTCAATTAAAGAATGGATCAGATTTCATAATGATTCCAGCTACTCTTTTTTTTCTGAAATTATTAGCCTGGAAGGAGCAGTGTTTGGACCTCAATTTGGTAATCAAATAGCCAAGGTATGTGATTAGAGCATATCAAATTAGTTACCATTCACCAGCTGACACCCCTAACTAATGCCTCCTGCCACTAATTGACTTTATTTCCACTTCCTTTAATGTGGCTACCTGTTTTCAAGCTGTTAACTGGATTTACATGCCTTGGTCTTTCTGATAAACATCCTGGATCCTTCCTGCTCTTCACCTATGCCTATTCCTCACCTCTTTTGTCTTGCATACACTTCTATTCTCAAGCTTCATTTCTTTAATAAACAGCATCATTCTGACTAGTATGCAGTGACATATTGTGAAAATTTAGGGCAAGAAGGCAGGGGAGCCTTGCCTTTGAGTAGAAAGATGGCCCCAACTGAAACAAAATCTGGGCTGCCTGAATCACCATAGCAAGAGGTCAGGATTTGGACTGCAGGAAGCTTCCTAAATTTTCTCATCTCAGTCTTAAGGAGTGAAGCGTGGCCAGTAACAACAAATCATGCCTGAGTCCTGCACATTCTCAGTTCAACCTCATTTAACATGGCCACTCAAAACACCCCCTCTCCTATGCCTGCCCCTTGCACTACCTGTGTGCACAGAGCAGGCATAAGGCAATCCAGAGAGGACAACTTCAGCTGAGACACAGCACTTCTGCCCCACAGGGTACTGGCAGCACTTCTCTCTGCTGAATCATATAACATGCTAGAGTTTTGCCCAGCTACTGCAATATATGCTCCAGGTTATCCAGCACAAATCAGAGCAACCCCCAAGCCTCTGTAAACAGCACAAGCAGAGTGCTACACTTCTCTCCAAGTTGTGCTGTGTAACACAACAGCCTTGCCCTCTCTGCTTGTAAATGACAGACAGATTGGCTACATACACAGTTTGGATCAGGCTGTCTCCCTTATTTGGATTAAGACTTTTTAGTTTAATGAATATCACTCATCATTCATAGAAAGTTTGACTGTGTATATATGCTTTACTAAGAGAAAAACATTGTACATTAGCATCTCTCACTACTATTATGGGATACAAAGGAATTTTAAAAGTACTACAGCAATGACAACTTTTTCCTGGAAAGAACATAAACATAATAGCAAACTATTAAAAAAAAAAAAAAAAAAAAAAGAGGCGTTAAAGTGTCTCCAAATAACAACACTGTCTTAAATTGTGTAACACATTTAGAATAGAAATGTAATCTTAGTTGTCTAAAATTACATTCACAAAACAGAAAAGTAGCATTCCTTTAATGTTCTTAAAATTGAAGGAATAAGCTTCATTTATTCATCTGAAAAAAAAAATGAATAGAATTGTAATTTAGAGTGAATGTGAAAGCATGTTTCAATTTGTATTTTACTTTTTGACAATTGTATTTTAACATATACAATTCCAGAATTATTTAATGTATTTTATTTCTTCTTTTACAAGACAACTGAAAAGCTTTCTACAATGTGAGTTGAAGTAAAATTCTCATTCCTAATCTTCCTAAAGAATTGTGTTCACTTAGATGGTCTTTTTTATGTGTATAAAAATCACATCTTTATTTTCTGCTAATCGGCAATCATAATTAGAAATTATGGACACTAGAATCTGAAGAGCTGCAAAATTTGTAGAATATATTTGCAAGGCTGATTTAAAAATCACATAATATAATATATATTTCAACATATTGTCTAGGATACATTAGAAGAAATCATTGATACAACTGAGTAAGTCAGTACTGGCCTTGATGGAATAGCGTTGGCACAAAAGAAATAATGCAGTAATGCACTCTCAAAATGAAAGCTAATAGAGAGCAACATAATAGATATTACCCAGAATGTAATACCCTTTTTCTCATACGTACCACTTCATTCACATCAGGATGCAGACAAGCTTAGAAGAGAACTTGTGGGAGAAAAGGGGGAGGATGAGGCACGAGGGTTTGTCTGTGAACAGATGAATTTGATTCACAAACGAAACCTCTCAGGCCCAAGTGCAAGGCACTGATTCAGCAGCATCAAGTGTGAATTTTAAGGAACTCTCTCAAACCAAATAGTTTTCCAGTACTCCAGTTCTGCCCCTGAGTTTTGTTCCTTCTCAACAGTTCTCTTTATCAGGGAAGTCCCTGGTAAGTGCCTGAGGGCAGAAACCTAGAGACAGATCTGAAATTGATTAGAACAACTGTTGTTCACTCCTGAGAAATTTGGCTGGACCTGGATAATTTAGCAGAAAAATGTTTGGGGAGGGTGGTGGGGTGTGGTGTGGTGTGTTTATTCACATTTGTCATACTTATTCCTGTTGCTTTTGTGCAGCGGCTCCACCATGCTGTAACTTCACAGGACCATGTCAGCCCTGAACCCCAAAACTTGCAGCAAGTGCTCCTGGCTGAGAAATTCAAATTACACTGAAAAAGTGAAGGACATGTCTCTGTAAGTTCCTGTACTTGGCTTAGTGTTTTGTTTCCTAACATCTGCACTGTGAAACCAGCAGATTTCTGAATCAGCCACTTCAGAATCTTAGTTTAAAATTGTTTACGACTCTTTCACAAAAACTGTTTCCTTGTGTGTGTGAGTGCCCATATCTCTGCACAACTGACATGATTAGAATCACTTTGAGTTGCAAGACAGAGGTCTACCTCTCTGTTGTTCTGCATCTTCAGGCAGCCATTTACATCACCAGGATGCAGATACTAAACATTACCATTGTTATCAGGTATTGCCTCATACCCATGCTGTGCACACCTAAACAGCTATATGACATGCATGGCAAAAGACAATCAGACCCCAAGTCTCTGGGCAAAGTACATACCTCTCAATTCTGTCATTGATTTGTCAGGAGATGTACACTCCAGTAGATGATTCAGATGAGGATCCTTTAGAAAGAGTGTGGTCAGATTGACCTGACTTTCACTGAGCTGACAGCCTGGTGAAGAAAGTTAAACTGAATATCAAAATCATCAGCAAAATCCTCCTCTTTCTTTGATTGTACAGTTTAAGAGGAGCCATTCAAGCTCAATTTATTCTCGGCACAGGAACTTCATTGATTATCTCAGACATTCATGCAGGAAGGAAGATGAGATAAGAAGAAAGTTCTTTTTTTTTTCTCTTTTTTTTTTTTTTTTTAAAGTGATTGCAAGATGGAGAAAACTGCTTTGTGAGTGTAATATATACCATAAAGTTCCCTTTGTGTAATCTACTATTGAAAAATGAGAAGAGTTTACCTTTTCTGAACAAAAGAAACATTAGAGGTGGGCTGATGATTACCCAGGGTAGAGATATGAATACTAGGATTAGGGCATATATTCAGATATAAGATTAGCATACAAAAAATAAGTTTTCTTGGGGAAAATATTGCAGAGGTTCTCCCATTGTCTAGTACTGTCAATCATCAGCATTGGGAAAAGAAACTGATCACTATTCACTTTTGTTCCAAAGGAAATTATGGTTTGATCTCCACCCATCAACCATAATAGGGATTTCCACTGACTTAAAGAGGGATTCAAGACTGCTGCCATGAATGGAGATGGATTGTCGGTCATGTTCCACCAAAATCAAATGGATGCTCCACCAAACCTGCTCTGGTGGAGACGGAACTCTGGAACTGTAAACTTGAACTCTGGGAACACAGAAGTGCTGCGCTCTTCATTCACACACAAATAGGTTACTGCAAAGTGTGAGAAAGCAGTACATGTTTTGTCTGAACTTTGGTGATTGTAGTATGAATTGAATGGATTAAGCAGAAACCCTGGGAGGGTCTCACAAGTCAGTAGCTCGAATGCAGTTACCCCTTCACAGAAAACATCACACTTCCTTAATCAGCCAAGGCGTACGCTTTCACAGGAGGGCAATTCTTGTGCATTGATTGGTGAAGGAACTTTAAGTTTATAGATTTCTTGAGTCTATTTACAAAGCACCAAAAAAATCTTCAAAGGCAACATTCTATACAGGCAAGCTTTTATGGGCACACACTTTGAAACGGCTGCTTCAACTGAGGACGACTTATCATCATACTAGAAGAAACCAGAGGAGGCAACAAGGCTCAGTCAAAACACCTTTGAGCTTTTTTGATCTAGCTATTGCTCTGTGTCATTCCAGTCCACTGGTGCAAGCCAAAGTGATATGTGGAATGTATCAGTCATGAGTAGCACTAAAAATTTACAGTTTGTGCTCTTAGTTGTAATACCTCTGGTGACAGCAGCTGAGGACTGGTGTGGGGTACTATAGAACGACTACACTAGAAAAATAGCTACACTACAGTCTTCTGTGACTAGCTGAGTTTTCTTTAAATCTCCATTACAAAACATCTGGAAAGAGAGATTAACCTAAACCATATCTTAAAACAAAGCACATCTCTACTGTCCCAGTTAGACTGATGTGAAGTAAACCAGCAGAATCATTCCTACTTCACAGGTTACTTCTACAGGGTCACAGTAGAGCTGGTTGTAGCTATTTCAGGAAGTAAGAGCTGCAAGGCAACTGAAAGTGTGAGTATGCCTCAGGGAAAAGTTGATCACACCAGTATGTGTACCATATCTTCTATATCTGCTTATACTGGTGTTAGATTTTTGTGTAACTATAGGCCATAGAGCACAGAAGTGAGTGACTGTTGAATTCTGATGTCTTCTCTTACACTAAGTCCTTTGGCTTTGGTCAGATCTAATATCTTTTATTCCTGTCATATATCTTCACAAATGCAAATAAAACTGTATCTCCTATGCCATACAATCATAGAATCGTAGGATGATTTGTGTTACAAGAGACCATAAAGATCATATAGCTTCAATCTCATAGCAGGGATGACTTTCACTAGGTCGGGTTGCTCAAAGTCCCATCCAACTGGGCCTTGAAGTCTTTCTGCGAGGGGACATCCACAACTTCTTTCCACAACCTGTTCCAGTGTCTCACCACTCTTGCAGTAAATAATTTCTTCTTAATCCTAACCTAAATCTACTCTTTTTCAGTTTAAAGCTATTAGCCCTCATCCTATTGCTACACTCCCTCACAATAATCCCCTCCCCGACTTTCATGTAGGCTCCCTTAAGGTTCTGAAAGACCATTATAAGGTCTCTCTATTGCCTTTTCCACACTGAACAGCTCGAACGCTCTAACTGTGCCCTCACAGGGAAAGTATCCCAGCCCCTGGTGATCCTCACGGCCCTCCTCTGAACCCACTTGAGCAGGTCCATATCTTTCTTACACCGAGGGCTGAGCACACTGCAGGTGGAGTCCCACCAACCAGAGTGGAGGGGAAGAACACCTCCCTCGACCTGCTGGCCGCACTTCTTTTGATGCAGCCCAGGATACAGCTGGCCTTCTGACTATGGGCACAGGTTACTGGCTCACATTCATTTTTTCATTCAACAGTATCCCCCAAGTCCTCCTCTGCAGGGCTCTCAGTCTATTCTCTGCCACATTGCATTTGTGCTTGGGATTGCCCTGACCCAGGTGAAAGACTTCCACTTGACCTTGTTGAACTTAATGAGGTTCACCTGGTCATGTTGCACTGCTGCTGAATGTTTGCATACTACTGATGATTTTACCACAGAGTTATGCAGAAGTAGCACTTCCCAGAAAGAGCTTGTAGGGAAGCTGTATCATGACACACCTTTTGAAAGCTCAATACAAGGTACAATATTCGTGTTTTGCATTTCTCTGGCATATTCACGTAGAGTGGGATGTTTTCTAATATTTATAGTCTCCCAAACGTTCTGAAGCTGACAAATCCAGCATTATTAAATAGATACTTAAAAAAAATTACTCAGCTGCTAAACCAATCACTGTAGGTTGCAGCTCAAAATGAAGCTGGAAATCTGCACCTTTTAATAAAACAATCTGCTTGAGAGCTGATGATATTTGGTTATGGAATTTATCTGTAAATATAATTAAAAATTCAACGAGAGAGTGCTCTGAACTGAGGGCTAAATATTCAGCACAATGCAGAGTGCTCAAGCTACATGATTCCCATTATCATTAATGGGAGTCCTACAGCTAAATCCCCAAGCATCACGCTAAAAATTTACCCCCTAGTGTTTGCAGATGGAACAAAAGGATTATTGTATATACCAGCAGAAAATAGAGTTACCACTGACATTTTGACCAGAAAGCTTCCATCAGAATTGATCGGTGAAAGATTTAGCCTACTAATTCCCCCACAGAACATTTATTTGGGGTTTCTTCCATCTAAAAAGGCATTCTTGATTTTTAATTCATTTCTATTTACTGGTTTTCATGTCATTATCTCTCTCCTCCTGGCTTCCTACCAGAACACTTCTGTATGCTTCAGTCAAGGCTTCCTGGCTTCAGCATGCACAATTTCAGGTCTCTGAACCTTAAACATAATGGACATAAGGACAGAAGAAATGTACATGTGCCAACAACCTTTCAGCTGAGTTAGCAAATTTACCCAGTAATAAAATGCTGCAGGGAACTTTGGAGGCAGTTGAAAAGTTAATGGGGGAGGGGAATTCACACAAGTAACTTCATTCTTTCCTGCTTTGCACCTTCTGGTCTTCTTGGTTTGGGGCTACCAGCTGTCAGGTGTCCTTACAACTGAAACCAATGACAATTGAGGAGTTTAAGCCTGATCCTGCCAGAAGATTTAACAAGCATCCTTGATCAGGTATGAGCTGGAGCAAAGCAATACAATTCTTTAACATTTTAAGGTGCTTTTTGATAACACTTTCTTAAATAATGGAAACAATGTTTCCGAGTCATCTTTTAAAATACAAATATATATATACACACACACACACACACACACACATGCACATACCAAAATGAGAGGAAACCTCTTAAAACCACAGATTCACAGCTTGCATCAAGTTTGAAGGAACTTTTGAAGGTCACCTTGTTCAACTCCCTTGCAGCAAGCAGGGACACCTGCAACTAGATCAAGCTGCCCATGGCCACATTGAGTCTGACATTGTGTCTCCAGGGGCAGGGCCTCAACCACATCCCTGAGCAAACTGGTCCAGTATTTTACCACTCTTACTGTAAAGAATTTCTTTCTTATGTCCCACCTAAATCTGCCCTGCTCGTCCTATCACTGAATGCCCTTCTATACAGTCTCTCCTCAGACTTCCTGTAGGTCCCCTTTTAATATTGAAATGAAGCTATAAGGCCTCCCCAGAGCCTTCTCCTCTCCAGGCTGAGCAACACCAATTCCTACAGCTTGTCTTCACAGGAGAGATGCTCCAGCTCTCTGATTACCTTTGTGGCCTTCCTCTGGTCTATGTCTCCCTTGTGTCAGAGGCCCCAGAGCTGAACACAGTACTCCAGGTGAGATCTCACCAAAACAAGGGGGAGGGGTAGACTCACTTTTCTCAGTCTGCTGGCCACACTTTTGATGCAGCCAAGGATATGATTGACTTTCTGGGCTGCAAGTGCGCATTGTTTGCTCATGTCTAGCTTCTTCTCCATCAGCACCTCTAAGTCCTTTTCTGCAGGACTGCTCTCAATTTCATCATCCCCCAGCCTATATTGATGTCAAGGATTGCCCAGACCAAGGTGTAGGACCTTGGACTTTGCCTTATTTAACCTCATGAGAATCTCCTCAGCCCATCCCTTCAATCTGTCTAGGTCCCTCTGGATTGCATCCCATCCTTCAGTCTTATCAACCACACCACTCAGCTTGGTATCATTTGCAAATTTGCAGAGGGTGCACTCAATCTCACTGTTGATATCACTGATGAACAGCACTGATTTCAGTAGAGACCCTTCAGGGACACAACCTGTCACCTGTCTCTGACATTGAGCCATTGACCACTCCCTTTGTATACAATCACCCAACCAATTTGTTATTCACTAGACAGTCTACAAATCAAATCAATCTCTCTAGCTTAGAGAGAGGGATGTTGTGGGGTTTACAAAAGTTCAAATAGATGACATCTATTGGTCTTCCCTTGTCCACTCATATAGTTACATCATCATAGAAAGCCACTAAGTTGGTCAGACAGGGCTTTCCATTCCTGATTTCACTTATTCTAACTGAAAAATATCCAAAGGGATGTTTATCCTTTGTAAACTGTGCTGCAGTCCTGAGTGAATTTTTATGGGTGAGTTTTAAAGCCCTCAACAATAGGGGCTTATAATGGAAATATTGATAGACCGTTATTATAGTGCTGGTCATAAATACAATGCAATTTCATTTTATATAACATTCTTCACACAAAGTACCACAAAATGTTCTGCAGTCAGCGTCAATTGCAAGCTAAAGCAAAAGGAAAAGAAATTTAAAGGCAAAATTTCATTGACTTTAGCAAAAGGAAATAATTCCTTACAGAATAACACAAATAAAAGTGTAAAATTCCTCCTGCTAGGCTTTTCTGTAGGAAGCTCTTAGGAGGGTGAGAATACATAAATAAAATGTACCCTTCTCTCCAAAATTCAACATTTCTGTTCCTCCCTTTATATACACTTGAGGCTCCTTTACATATACCAACAACGACTTTGTTAGATGTTCTGTCAGGATCAGGCCTAAACTCCTGAACTGTCATTATTTCAGCAAGGCTAAGGACACCTGACAGCTTGTACCCTTGTAGCCTTGACCCAAGAAGAGCAGAAGGTGCAAACTAGGAATGAGTGAAGTTGCTTGTGTGAGTTCCCCTCCCCCTCAACTTTTTAATCACCCCTAAAGTACCCTGCAGCATTTTATTGCTAGGTAAATACTATAATGAAAAAGTGCCTACATGACACAAGCCACATGGGCAGAGACAGCTATTAAAACTGAAATGATTTATTTTGTAACAATCCGAGGTAGCACACTTTAACTCTAGGTATAGCAACCCCTCCATTTCTGCTTGCCTCATTTGCATAGGTAATTGACAGCTTGTTAACAGCTCATTAGGAACACTGAAAACCATGTGACAGATACAAACCTAGTGCTAGAGGGGAGAAAATCTGTGAATTACAGTATATTGAAAACTCAATCAGATCCAGAATTACAGGTCACAAAACAAGCTGATTATTTTATTAGGGTAAAAAAAAAAAAAATTAAAAGGTTAACATATCATTTTTCGACCTGTATTTTTAAGATAGCAGGCTACAAGGTAATTAATTAAGAATCTGATTGTGATGTCAACTACTATCCCCTGCCATAGTTAGGTTTAGGAATGATACAAGGTTGATATAGTAGGACAAGTAATAATTTCTGGGAAAATTTTATAACATTAAAAAGTCTTGAAATCATATTCAGTTTTGATTTTGGAATATACCTTTCTCAAGAAAGCAAGTAACTTACAGACACTGCAATTTAATATTCAATAACTGAGAAAAATCTGAGGAGTAATTTGATTTTAGTCTATAAAAAGAAGATAAGTGTTTTGATTTGCACATTCTTACTATCTGTAAATTTTGATGTGCTTTTTTTTTAAGGACATTTGAATGTAAACAGTGCAAATAACAGTTATATCAGCAAAGCTACTTTTTGTATTAAATACACGCACCCACACTGTAATCTTGCTTTTCTAGCACTGCTAGCAGAAATACAGTAACCTGTAGAAATAAAATGGTCTTCTTGCAAAAACTCTCCCTTTCCTTGAAATCCAATATGGATTCCTTGTAACTCAAGTGACATTTGCTGATGGGAACAGAGCGGGCTGAATACATTCTATTCTGTAGAAGAAACCAGTAAGCCATATGATTTCAGATTTTTCTTCATTCAGACACCACTGGCTTATAGATACTTCCATCGTCCCTCTGAAAAAGAAAAATAATATATATATATATATCTCAACAAAATGTGATCACATTTAAAATCCTGACTATTTAACAAAAGGAACAACAATGTTAGTGTGCAGAATTGTCAAAATCTCCTTGCTTGCTCACCAGAGGATTGTGCTGTTTCAGTTCAGGAGGTGCTCTGCTTCAATATGGAGATATATATATGTTATTTAGATAAGTCCCATAAAAATAACTCCTGATAGAGTTTCTTATCTGAAATAATGAATCTCGTTCTGTACTACAAATATTGCTGTATGACTACAGTATTCTGGCTGGCGCAGATAAAATCTCCTTGTGTGGACATGGTTTAAGAGTGATTAAGGAATCTGACCTGCGATACAAAGAAAGTTACTCTTTTGAGTCACTTCAGCACTTTCGAAAGCTCCATCTTTAGTCTTCATTATGAATATAGCCAACAGGGCTGTTGTGCCCTCAGCATTAATTACACTGATGCCTGCATCAGTGAAGCTATGCTGTTGTGGCTACAGCAATATAAACATCTAATGCAGACATGCTCCAATGATACGAGTTTTACACACAGTACAACTGCCACCAGGTTTGCACTGAGATTATGAAAGGCACGATCCACATACACTAAGGAAAATTTAGGTCCTTTTTTGCCCTTCAGGAGATATCAGAAGAGGAGTTTTGTCCAAAGAGAAAGTCAGTGTATGACTGGTAAGAAGAATTGGCAATTGAAGAACAATCAAACTTCAAGATCATAATTAACCAAGCCATCACAGCATGGAAAATAAAAGACATGATAAAGTCATCGTACTTGAGAATAAGAAATATGTAAAACTTAGACTCCAAAATGAAAAAAAAAATCAATTAATTTTACTTACATACCTTTTCCTTTGACCATACCAGTACAAAACAATACAAATGCAGTGTTTAACAATATGACTCATATCCGAGTACTGAGACAAAAGTGTCTGTGAAAAAGGCTTGAACTTGGGATTTTCACCATATGATGCTTCAGTTGAGTATATGATTTCAATGTTAATGTTCTCTGAGACTCAGACTTTGCTTCTAACTTTTTTCCTTCTCCTTGGATTTTTGTGTGAGAATCCCACTTTGATTTGGTTCCTGCAGGGCAAAGATAAACATTGAAAATCACTAACTAAACTTTTTGAAAATACAGATCACTTTCCGTTACAATGGACTGAATTACTGCTGAAATTCTGGGAATATGTTCTTTTTCTGCATTAACCACTTAGTCAAACCTTGCAGGCAGATGACATGATAAAATGAAGTTTGAACTTTTTCTGTAGATTAATTCTCTGACTTATGACAAGAGACTTCTAGTTTTCATTAACTTAAGTGCCATTTCCTTAGGACTTTTCTTTTTACAATTTCTAATCTACAGCTTTGTAACGACCTGATCTCAAGAACATATTAGGCTATGTTTCTCTTCCTTCAGTTCTTGAGCAAGAGGCATACAGACTGTTCAGAAAAAGAAAAGGACTGCTTCACTTTGTCTTCCAGCTTCTGAACACATAATATATTTGATTTCGTTACTGAGAGTGTTTCATGCTCAAGCCATAGACGTCTTGTTTTGGTGTTTATGTTTCAGAGTCACTGGCAAAAGATCTCTAGCTAGTAGCACGTTCCTATCCCCTTCCTTACAAGAGAGTATGCTACCCATCACACTGCTGTTAAGAAAAGGGTCATTTCCAGAGTGCCAACCCAGCACAAACATTTGACATCCAGGTACACATGGTTGCCTTGTGCAAGGCCTGTGTTCTGCCCTAAAAAGGGTAAAGCAAGCCTATGGCTTCACCTAATATGGTCAGGTTTGGCTAACTGCCATTCTGATTGGCTTTTCTGTGTCCAAAGGCCCATTAGTATCGGGCTGTATTGATAAAACAAGATGAGCATGTGACACAATGTGCTCTGCCCTTGTATCTGTGCTCTGCCGTTGTGTCTGTGCTCCTGCTGCCCCCTTAAACCTGAACTGCCTGGAAACTGCCTTCCAAGAGTTTTCCAGGAACAGGCTCTAAGTGCCTTTGTGCAATTGGCCTGCATGGCCAGTGTGACATTGTGCTGAGACTGCACATTGCAAGATATCCTGCCTGCACTCGAAAGCCTCCTGTCAAGATGGGGAGTCCTGGAGATATATAGATCATCCAAAGAAGATCAGGACCAGGTCAGAGATTGTCTGCCTTCCCCAGCAGCCTGGGAAAAATCAGAAGTCTCAGCGGATGACAAGAGAGTAACAGAATTCCTTGAAAACATTTGGGTACTGTCTGAGGCTGTAGCTAGCTCCATGAGTCAAGAGATCATTTTGTGAGTAAATACTTAAGCCTCTTGTAACTCACCATTGCCTTCTGCCACAAGCAGAAAGGAGCTCCTTGAGTCCACCTAGTGGGCAAGTGGTATAGTGAGCGCAAGCGGTACACTAACTGCAGCAACCTTCTCTTCCAGTTCAATCAAGTTCAATTAATGTTATATATTATTACTAGTTATCTCTAGATCTTGTTATTACTTGTATAAAGTTTCCATGACCGATGCGAAGAATGAATTATTATTCAAATTAGTGATCAGGGTGATGAGATTCTGAATATTGAATATTAATAAACAATTTTAAATTTGGAAAACTTAAAATATCATCTCATATTAATTAATTACCCCTCCATAACAGGCACTATTTGTTTCAAGCAAAGTCAAGTAATTCTTCATCTGTTCACATCATAACCTTGTACAACTGCACCTGTCCTCTGATAGCTTTCTAAAGCCCTTGCCACAGTGGAAAGCTCATTTGCCTACCAACTTCCTTCTAGTTTTTCAATTTCCAACTGTGATCTTAGTGTGGCCTTAATATAGATAACAAATAGCAATTTAAAAAAAAAAATTATTACCTCTTTCCTATAGATAGACATTATCTGTATTTTTTATTATTGGCAACGAGAATAATTAAAATATACCTGTAAATTTAACTCCTGCATCAGCAAACATTTATATGTCGGCTTCTAAAGGGCAATATTCCCTGCTGCCAGTTTTACAGAGTACTTACTGAGAACATCTTTTCTTTTTTGCATGGCTGAATATGCATTTAAGTGACATTGTGTATTTTTAGCTCTATGCTCAATGCACTTCCACCAGGTTGCAAAAATGCCCGGGCCAGGAAGTAAGAGGAAGGAAAATGCACATTTAGAAGCAATGAATTCTAACTTTCAAGTCCATTCCTCAGGTATTCAATTTTCTTTTATCTAGACAGCTTTAGACATCTCATGCTTTCCTAAATATTCATCCTGTTTAAACAAATAATGTAAATAGCTGTAATATGTGCAAAAGGTCTCTCTAAGAGTCTGGAGGAAATAAAGAGCTTCTTCAAAGCTTGGGAAATAAGAACAGATTTCAATACTGACTGACAAATTGATAACAAACCAAATAAGCCCTTTCTAAGAATATCTGACATCCAAATTTGCAAAAGCCACAAGATGCCTTGTAAAGTCAGAAGGCGCATTTTGGGGGTTGAGTTTTGGGTTTTGTTTTAGGGGAGGGGGAATTCAACTCTAGAGCAAGTTTTGCATATGTTCTTTCCTAAATTATGACATCAGCTTTACAGAGTGACACACTACAGATGGTCCTTTGCACCTTGCAAAGTACAGCAACTCTTTCATTAAATCTGAAATAAAAGTGTAACAAGAAAGGCTGTGTTCTGAGGATAAGAACAGTAGCTCAAATAAATCGTTCAAAATAAACTATTTGAGTCTCTATGTCTATATAGGTTAACAGGCAACAAGTAAATTGGAAACAAAATCAGATCTATTAAGTGGCATATTCTGTAGACTATTTCCCTACTTTCTGCTACATTTCTACTGGACATTGCTTCCTACTTAGGCCTGCTTTTTTTACAAGGCTCTGAGAACACAGCGTAGGAAACAACAAAAAGAAGCAGAGGAAAAAAATAACAAACAAACAAACAAAACCCAACAAAACAAAACAAAAATGTAAATAAGCTGTACACAGGGAAAGGCTGTGAAAGTATATTTCTGAAGCAGTCTACCTATAAATGTTTGAATGCATTCCTGAAAATGCAGATGCACTGAAATACCTGTTTACGCTCACTGAGGTAACTGTTTGGGTGAAGTGTATAAAGAAATAGCTAGATGTTTAAATGTCTTTCTAGCCCTTGAAAACCTTATTCTAGAAAAGCACAGCAGTATATCTAATGCATATACAGATTCGGACAAATTAAACTATTTTCTTTCTAATAACTTGTCCTTTAGATTCATGTTGTCATGTGTACCATAAATTAGAGCCAGAATGTAATTTTCCTGTTTTTATCCACAAACTTCTGAGCCACTGCACTAAAATTCCCTGTGCCTCAATAAGCACCACAGGGGCATGTAAAACAAAAGCAGATGGAGCAGGCACACACATTGATTTTATATGTATTAACACATACAAAAAAACCCCAAAAAACCAAAAAACAAACCCACAACCAACCAAACAAGTTTTGCCTTTTGCGCACTCCAGACAAAAAAAAAAAGAAAAGCAGCCTCATTCCTGGGATAGATAGCATCACTCAGGATAGGTTTCTACATCTTTACCACTGCTCTGGATTCTAGTACATTATTTCTTTACTTATGCTACTTAAATGGAATTGAAACAGCAAAGCGGACTTCACTGTACCAAGCCTATCCACTAAATTAAAAAATTCAGAATACAAGAATCTTATAAAACATCTCAGAACAATCCTACAATTTTATGTTGCCCATGCATAGTGCAGTTGTTTGTATGTCTGGCTCTCCCCACCAAGCACACAGAGAATTTGGTCTTAGAAATCCATAAGCAATAGTTTACTAGTTACTGTATTGTATCAAACAAGTTATTTCAAGACAAGACTCATTTACCAATACCAGATCTAAATACATTCATGTTTTCAGGAATGAAGGTGTTTATATGAATGGCCATGAGTGTGCACCTGCTTCTGTCTTTATTTCTACACACAAATACACAAAATCTCTGCTTTGTGTGCAAAGCTACAGAGGAACACCTTTTTACATCATCTCTCTATAGGGTAGGTAGGACAAGCAGTTCACTCAGTTACTCTGGAGTGACCACAAACCCTGCCCTATGGCTAAGCTGCTGATGGGCTACCACTTTTTCAAGCAGTGACTCAAGGGTCTTTCCATAAATGCTTTTTACGTTTTTGGATTTTTTTTCTTTAAGTGGATCTGCTAAATGTTTATCTGCAGGCTTCAAAAGCCATTTATTTAATATGGCAGATATGGAAAATCTAAAGCTCCTCCAGCTTTTTGAAAAGAAAGTTTTTGTCTTGTCATCATTTGCTAATTCAGATGAACTGAAGGGGAGGCAAATTGTGGAGACAGACCAAAAAGTGAACTAAAAGAGAAGTGAATTATGGAGACAGATCTAAAACTGGAGGATTGGGTCCTAAGAACACTTTAGAGAGTGCAGATCACTGGACTGCAATATCTCCATCCAGTATTACTCGCAACTTCCCACATCAGAGTCAAAAGTCCTAACAGTATTGCAGCAGGGAGTTAGTTCTCATTAAAGTTTTTTGTAAATTTTGTTTTGTATTGTTTTGTTTTTTTAAATCTCAGCTTTCATCAGGAATATGTTTAATTAAAGGTCATTTAAAGGTCCCAGGTTCCACCTGGGAACCCTTTGTGGATGTCTGAACAAAACATTTCAAAAGTATGTGCTTTTCGATTTCCATTTCATTCAAGTAGTGACAGGGTTAAATTGCTAATAGAGGTTTCATGAGGTCTGCCAGAGCCCACTCTCCAACACTTACATCTGTTCAACAATTATTACAGCATTTTTGTCATAAAAAATTCAACACCCTGAGTGTCGTGCTAGCAAAACCTGAAAATTTATGCAGTGAATAGAATAGCTAATTTCTCTGAGGAAATGCAGGGGGGGGAAATTACAGATTTAACTTAAATTCTCAAGTACTGTAGAGCACACATCTGACTCCCTCTTTAGGTTTTGTCACCATGCAGCATAATTAGGAATACCATCTACAGTAGATCAAGAAACCTTTGCAAAGCAAATTTATGCCTTCGAAGAAACAATGGTTAAAACTCAGAAGGGGGCTGTACCGGATTCATCATTTTACCTCACAAAATCTCATTTAAATAATAAATTATTCAGTTTAATCTCAGGATAGGGCTATTCTCTCACTACCTCTTGCTGTTACAGAGTGAACCGCACCCTTCACAGGGTACAGGTAAATGACACAGATATGGAGGCAAAAAGCTGATAGAAAAACATTCTTTAGTCTCATGAACTTTGTGTTGGGCTGCTTGATGTTTTCAGTAGAAGGAAAAAGAAAACAGAACCTGCCCCACTCCTTCGTAAGGTTAGGGATATGGATTTAATGCTAAACCTAACGCTATCTAGTTAAGATGCCAGTGGACTGGAACAATATGCTAGAGGCTATAGCCTTCTATTCTCAAGGGCCAAACTCTTACTTCCAGTACTGGTGGTTCAGCCATAATGATAATTGCAGCCACAACAGGCAGGGAGCTCTGTTGGCATCAGGAGAGCAGCAAATAAGACAAATGTTTTGGGAGTGAAGAGGGAGTCATTTTCAAATTGTAGGGTGCGGGGAGGACGCTGACTCAAGCAAGGATGAATACTGCACATTCCTTTTCTTCAGGCTGTGTCCTGTTTGGGTGACAAGAGCTGGACAAATGTCAGTGCTGCAGAGGCATTTATATGCAAGTTTGGATTAAAAATGCAGATGAGCTCAAAGGACAGCAGGCATTTTGGCAATTTTTTTTTGAAAAAACATTCATGCAGCAAGGTTGTGAAACTACAAAAATTCTACAGGGGCTAGACCTGCTAGACCAATCTTTTACTTGGACATCAGAAACCACAGACACAAACATTCAGTCATATCTCTCAGGGAGTTAATGGGGCCTGATTCAGTAGCAGTAGAAAAACTATTCAGAAAATCTTTGGCAATAGAATTAAGTGCTGGACCATGATTTCAAATAGTCAACGCACTCAAAAACAAACTTTGCAATTTTCAAACTGCCAGGTGATCAGATTTCCAATGGGTTTGGGGGATCCCCTGTAAGTGAATCATTACAGAATAGTGGGAAGTGTCCAATCTTCAACCATTGGCAGCATCTCAGCTGAAAAGTGGCTTCACAAAACAGAAACTGTTTCTAATCCTGCCTGTTTCCAAATACCAGTGATGTCTCCTTAGGAACTGCTAGATTTACTTACTACTTAGTTACTACTTCCTGTATATGCAAATGAAACACTTAGAATAATTTTCACCCTAAAAATTAGCAACTAAGTTCTAGCACAACGTCAGGTCATGTATGCTCTGTGAAGCCTGTATTACACCTATAAAAGCAAACGTTTCAAGAATATTTTTCAAGTACATATTTTTAATACTGCCTTGTCGTGGGTTTAAAGAGCCAACAGAGTGAAGCTCTCAAACAAATTGGAGAAAAAAACAGAATTATATTTGGAGATAGTGTTAGAGATAGAAATTACAAAGCAGATACAGAATCCATAAGCAAATCCCCTGAATTTTCCCCCAACACAAAACTAAATCTATCATCCCCAGTGTTCCAATCCTCCCCCCTCCACATGCCTCTGCCATCCAAGAGGTCTAAGCACAGCCTCTGGAGGCCCCAGCCAGGCCTATCCTTACATGTTTATCCCAATAACGCAGCTCCTGCCCGACGCAAGGCTGGAGCAGGAGGAAAGGAGAACAAGCTGGCCTTGGCGTGAGCTTATGAAGAGATAGCAGAACTGTGGGATTGGATAACAATCTTCAAGTCCCTAGAGGACTTTTTTAACCCTATAGTTCCCAACCTGGGACAAATACTGCCTTTTTTAATTTTAAACAAAAATTGCAAATATGCATAGACAAAATTGTTTGCATTTTCCAGTTCTAAATTCCTGTTAAAATTACCATTTCATATAAGAAGTTATCATTTTCTGCTTCTGCTCTCTTTTTCCTCCTTTTTCCAATGGTGGAGTCAGTACCCATGGAGGATGGTTGGCCGTCATGGGCACAGATGCCAAGTGCTGGCAGATATTATTCCAGTGTCAGAATCTTTTTCCTTGTCAAACTCCCCAGGCAGTTGTGTTAATGGCTCTGGAGCTGCCTCTGGGTCTGTCACGTGAGATAGCAGCTGATGAGTTGTTTTCTGCAGTGTCCCTCTGCATGACATCTTCCTTTAACTCATCTCTGGTTCTGAGGAATTTGTACAGTATTACCTACTTGGAAATAAGCTCCTATAAATTTTGCATTAGGGCTATGATTTCTTCTTAGATTTTCTTACTGCCTTTGGAGCTCACATGCACATATTTTTTTTCTGTAGCACAGCCTCTCTCTAACTTTGAATGCCAAGCAGTTCAATCACACCCTGACAACAAAAAAACACCTGAGCAAATGAAACTATTTACTAAGAATTTATTTCTCCTTGTCCTCATCACCACTTTGTCCTCTCTTGCCCCCATTTTGTTTATGATTAGCGAATCTTCCTTTGTGAACTGAAGCCAATCTTCTGTGTTTATTTCATTCACAGGCTAGGAGAAAGAGCTTTCAGCCTTGAAGTTGTTCACAGGCTGGTTATATAGATTATTTGCCATTCATGTTGCTTGAGTTAGTCACTTAAATTTCAGGATCTTAATCCTGCCAAAATTAGCTTGAACTCAGAACACACTTAAAACTTTGCCGCACTGCAGCCTTTGATGGCCAGCTCCCATAAAGTCTTTAAGGTAAAGAGTCTCAGATCTGACCTGCAAGATTCTGATCCCATCCAGCAGAGAACCCCAAGTGTGAGAACAGCTCTGCTACAAGAATCAGATCAGGACAGGAGCACTCTGCTGTTTGTACTGGAGGCAGTGAATAGAGATCATTCCCTGAGGAGCTGCTATGCTTCACTGCAATGTAAATACTAAATGTAAACAAACATGTAAAGCTAATCCACATCATACTATCATTGCTGTTACTTGACTGAAATATTTTAAGAAGGAAAATAACGATTAACAAGAGGAAAATTACACAGTCTCATGCAAATTTTGAGAAACATTCACTGCAAACTCTCTGAATCTTTCCATTTTTGCAGGCTCTTTCAGAAACACAAGACAGTTGCCCTACACATTCACAGCTAGAAAATTGCGTCTGCTACAAAACAAAATCAGCAATTTTATTCACAGCTGATTTGCTGGATATACGGTACAAAATCTGTGCATTTGGGGTGGGGGGTGGGGGTTGTGTCTTGCCTTTTATTTTAATTGTTTTCATTTTGATAGCAATCTGTGGAACATGCTTTGGGATCTAATACTTTCCTTGGTAACTTGCAAGGGAAATCCCATGGAGTCTATAAGAGTAAAGGAGTATTGAATAACGCAGTCTTAAAGGAGCAACCTTTGAAAGTCTTTCATTTTCTGTTTGGTAACAACACTCAGAAAAACCCCACAACAGATTTTCTGGTTTTTCTATTTGTGAAAGAGAGAGAGGGAAAAGAGGTTCCTTTGATTGATTACAGGCTTCTCTGATATAAGCAAGAAGAAGACCTTGACAACATGCTCTTTTCTTCGATGGCAAACATGGATTAAAGACAGGCTATGCCAAAGAGTCACTTTACAGGTCATCTTTGCAATTGTTCAGCCTTGAATGTAGCAAAGTACAGAGGAGGAATGGGGAACATCATAAATGGATTTTGCCAGCAAAACAATGTTTGAATTGCTGCACCCTCAGTTGAACATCAGAGACACATCCAGTACAAGTGTTTTGCAGACTCCATTTTCCCTTTTAGCTGTAGATTCATTCTTCATCTCTTAAAAAAAAAATAGCTAAATTAACATTTTAACATTCTTCAATGCTTTGGAAGAAAAAAAAAACATGCAATATGGAGGAAAGACTTGGTAAGTCCCTTCAAAAGAAAGCAACAGTGAACTGGTAGGTCCTGCCTTCTAAATGCTAACTGACTTCAACAATATACCACTCCAAATCCATCCAGAGAAAGCCAGATGGTCAGATTTCATGCTAGAGTCACACAGGAAAAAACACTTTGAGGAAATGTCTACAGACCCAGCTAGAAAGGCCATGGAGTCAGTACTCTTCTGCTCTGAGATCTCTCTTTATGCAGTCTCATCTTTCATTTCTATCTGAGCTCTGCAGAGTTATACACTGAGAAGAAATCCACATTCAACTTGAATATATTCCCAAATACCTCCTGCAGGCTTAAATGATATTTTATTCTTATGGTATCCTTAAATTGAAAGTATTTGGGCCTGATTCTCAGATCAGAGGCGTGCATGTAGATGTAATGCCGCAGATTTCAGTGGGATTACTTCTACTACACAAGTGGCAGCATGAACAGGAACATTGTTGGTTTAAAGTTTACCTGGCTTTCCTTCATACTGATGAGTCAGTACAGAGTCACAGCTATCATTTATCCTCCCAGAGTATGGCTCCATTTCAAGAACCCAAAATAGCAAAGTCTGCTGCACTGCCAAACAGGAGACCCAGATTAAAGAATTTCAGACAGCAGTCTATCACAAGCCCGTCAAAACCATGTATATCGTGCAAATAGTGATGGGAGAGACAGATCAGGTGACTGAACCAATATAGCAGCACAATATGTTCGCTACCTTAATTATCTCAACTTTTTTTTTCTTTTTTTTTTGGGGGTGTGTGTGTGAGAGAGAAAAATCACAACTATTTGCTTCTTCCCGCCTTATAAAAATATTTAGTGTTACTATACCTATGGTTGCAGAAATATTTTTACATAGGGTTAGGAAAGGAGAATGTTTTTAAGAATAGAGCTTTTGCTTAAAAATGTGTAGTGTCATTGAGATGGTATTCAAAAGTAGCCATTTATCCAAAAATAGCCTCCCTCCACCTTTCCTTCTGCTGTCCCCCTTCCTCCCTCTTCCCTGTAGTGCATGAGGCTATATCAAAGAATCAGCATCCAAGAAAAACTAGCACACACAAGGGGAAAAAGCAGTAGTTAAAAAATAACAGTAAGTCTGGAAATTAGTCCTAGCATCATTTTTAATTCTGAGCACAAACAGACATTTGTAGGTGAATATTGCTTCAGCTGGTTTTGGTTTATAACGTGGTCATTAAAGCCATATCAAACATGTATGTTTTAGAGTTAAATCCTCTAAGACAATGAGATGAAATAAGTAATCATTTGATAGAAGTACTTACAATGAATTAGATTTAAAAATGTTGGAAAGTCATTCAAGGAAAATCCTTCTTTTACCTTACAGTGAAAACATATCATTAGCCTTAATTTAAGTCAAGGTGAGGAGGGGCAGGGGGAGGTGAGGAGGGGGAATAGACATTGCAGGAAACTCTTGAGTGACTATTGTTTAATCCCATTTAGGGACACTTTGAACAATGACATATATATAATGAGATATTTAAAATTCTTTGGTCAATCTCTAGCTAAAGGCTTTTACTGTGGAAGGAATGAGTAATTCAATACGGACTACATAGCCTTTCACATGCTTTTATTCTTGATTTGTTGGACATGTGTAACATAAATTTCAAACCAATCTATTAATGACTTAAATTAGAAACTGGTTTCCTTTACATACAGCATTTCAGTAACAAGCATAATAACAGGTGGATCAATAGATACTATTTGGTGCAGTATTTGCAGTATGTTAACATTACTGCTGCATCTCTCTATTATTGAACATTGTGTCAACAAATTCCTGTTTCAAGGAGGATGGCAAAAATATTTTCCAATGTCAAGGTTATTTAACCACATGAAATGGCAAGAGTATTTTGTGCATTTTGTTTTCAACTAACCTTGCCTATTCTTCCTCCTTCTTTTAAATAATCCATGTTTTGATCAAATCAGTGGGTAAAAAAAAATGATTTTGCATCAAATCTGTCTGCTGTCAACTCAGATTATGTTCTTTAAAATGGACAGTGGTTCAAGGAAGAAAATAATTTTTTTTTCTCTTAGAGAAACGTAAGGAAAGAGAAATGCACTAATGTAAATACAAATTCAGAAAGAAACTGAAAGAGGGCACAAAAACAGTTTAGTTTACTATCTGAAGAAATTTACCTAGGGAATTATTTCCAACCTACAGTTCTCAAACACAGCATAAAAAGACAGAAAAATGAAATTTTAGTCATTAGAACTTGACAACTTCTAGTCATAATATGCTGACATGTGTAACAGGAATTAGGGGGTTCCACAGACAAAATAAGCACTAATAATTTTTTAGGAAAATAATTTCTTTCAGCTCTATGAATCACAGAGCGTTGGAGGACCACTGGACACTTAAAAATGACAGGTATAATATAACTGTACTATGCTTTATATTCTCTGTTAAACAGATTTAATCCAGAAGCATTACTTGCTACCTAAGTGGAACAAAACTTCTGTGTCGCAAAAAACTAAGGACTCCATGTAATGACCATAGCCACAGCAGGGAACAGCTAAAAGGCTGCAGCCAGTTCTGCAACTTCTTGACACTCACCTATAGAATGAAGTTCTATTTTCTCATCAGTTAAAAAAAAACAACCCTCATTTCATTTAGTCCACAATGTATGTGCCATCTTTAACAAAGGAACTCCAAAGTATGACTGCACCAGAGTTTCTCAAGCTTCTCAGGCCACCTGATCTTTAAGGGATCCATTAGACACAGAACAACATTGTAGACTTACAATGTCAGATGTTTGTGGAAGAAAATTACACTTTAGCCACCTAGTGCTACAGGTGTGTGTATTACAAGCCTACTTAAATTATTTTCCTTTTTTTGAATACATTTTAAAGATACCTACATTTTTCTGGATACTTTACAATCCTTTTAGAAGAATGCTTGGAAGTTCTGTTCCACGGACTAGTAACTCGAAGCCCAAACTCAAACACATATTGCATTCACATTAGCTATATGTTAGGCAACACCTTGAGTCACATTATAAGGACTCAGGCAGATGATGAGAGCTGGCTCAAACTGGGAAGGTGAGCTCAATTGGCTTGAGCTATGTGGTATGGCAGCAGCTGAGCAACGGGTAACAACAGCAGAGACACAGCATTGCTTTCACACTTCAACATATGACTCATGCAGAATATGAGTGACTCACATGCAGTATGTCATACCCAACAAAACTGAGCATACTCAGGGAAAATCTGAATATAATATGGAGCATCATGCTCAGGCCCTAATCACCTTGCAGAACTACCTGGGATATATCTGCCACCTCCTGCTATATGCTACTACTACAAAGAGAAACAAGAATGAACTCAACGTGCTGATTTCAGGATATTTCTCTAGTAGAATTACCAGCATTTTATGAACAGTACATCATAAGGCTTGTTTCCAGCAGGTGTAACTTTACAACATCCAGGTCAGGTCTATTAAGCAACAGGGGATGCATTTCTTTGGCAGTAATCTGCTGCTGTGGCACAAACAATCAGAGATGACTATCTGAGTCAACAAACAGCTGTTAAAATTCTCCCTTGCTTTTTCTTTCCAAGCAGATGGCACAACCCACCTTGCCTCTACCCTCTGCATCATGCAAGTTCAACAAGCTTTTCAGCCAGTGCAAAACTGGTTCCTAATTCAGTACCATATATCTGCTACCTTCTCTTGGCATCCTTGAATCCTGCAGAGACAGTAAAAATATCTCTGGATTTGGCAGTCTTGATATTTTTACAGTTCTGTGTTGCATAAACCCTGTGAAGTTCAAAGGCCTTCTTGGTCACCAAGTGTTTTGAGGCAGTAAGGAATGGGCCAAGGACAAGCAGCAACCATTAGAAATCTTTTTGGCACTGAGTTTCAGGACTATTAGGGCAATTAAGAGGATTAGTCATACTCCCTTATCTCAGAAGAACTTCTCTTTGCTTCTTGATGAATATTCATCTCTGTTGACCATAAATAAATCCTTTGTGAAATATATGAAAATTTCAAAAGGAGAAGGCAGAAGCAGTTCACATAAATGAAACAGCACACTTCTTGCATCCTGAATTCTGTTACTCTCCATTTAAGTCTCCAAACTCCCATACTTTTCCAATTCTTATCACACGTATTAAGACTTTTTCCTCCTATCTTTTACCTTCATTTTTGTCAGCATTCTTTCTTCCATTTTGAATTTTTCCTTCTCAAAACTTCTCCTTCCTTCACAGGGCAATTAGTTTTCTGAGGAAATGCTATGCTCCCTTTTGAAGTTTTTGTTTCTGTTTCCATTCTTTCAGTATCAGCTCTAGATACCTCCACTTAGGTGATAATTTAACACATCAAATCTTCTGTCTTTTGCCATGCCCTGCATGTCTTCCTTTGGATTAGCAGGATTATGTGTTCATCTCAAAACATACTCCAGATTTTCTGTGGTGAGAGAACGAAAAGAATGAATGAATTCTGCTTGAAGTGACAGCATGTATTATGAAAGAAGTTTTATTTTCAGATGAGAGAGACTGAATTCTGCTCTCCAGAGGCCTGTGATAATGAATAGACACTAATGGTAGCAAAACTCACCTCCCAAAGATACTGAGCTGTGTTCACGGGCTCAGCATTGAACCAGCAGTGCCCTTTATTTCTTCCTCTTTGGATCTGGCAGGCTTGTGTCAGTTGAGGTATCCAGAGACAGCACAGATGCCCAACCGTGGGCAGGAAGCCAGGCTGCAGGGCTTACAGTATAAATATATATTTTTTAACTTCATACAGAACCTTTTTCCCAGTACATGTGTTTTTCAGGCTTAGAAACTCTGTGTTCTTAGCTATTTTAAGAAACCTGAAGGGTGAGATATGGAGAAGCAGCAGACATGTTGGCAACAAAGATCTCTCCATGAACAGAATGCCAAGATTAAGAACAACTGAAAAAAAGAGGGATACCTTTGACTTTTTCTTGCTCTTCTATCTCAGAAAATTGGCTCATCTGAAACTGTTGGATTCTGGCAAAGATTTAATATCAAATGAGAGAAATAGCATGTTCCTGAAGCAAGGTGATTTCCGAAGTGAGGCTAGATGTGCATTCAGCTCCTTCTACTTGGCAGCTATCATGAAGGGCAATAAGATTTACCAGTTCTCCAGAGGGTATATAACAGGGTTGCCCCAATCTGTCAGGAAGTGTTAGAACTCAGTAAGACTTGAAGTGAGACTTAAAGTTACTGAAACTCAGATGCTCACAATGTCAGGTGTGGATCTGTCCCATTCAAAAAAGAAATAGGAAGAAGGAAAAAAATGCATGGAATCCTAAAGGGAAACTCTTCACATAGCCAACCTTAGCAAAAGCATTAATTAAAGGGAATAAATGGAGAAGTCACTGCAGTTACCGTCTGTCAGCTGGTTTATTAGACCTATCCACATGAAAGGTGCTTGGCTGCAACAAACATTAATTAAGGCGCAGCAAGGCTGCCCTATCATCAAAAGACAGTTATATATGAGAGAGGTAGAGAAAAAGAGAAAAGAAAAACAGAAAGAGAGAAAGAGAGAGANAGGAAAGGAAAGGAAAGGAAAGGAAAGGAAAGGAAAGGAAAGGAAAGGAAAGGAAAGGAAAACAGAACCGAGATTTTGGGCAGTAGCTCATAGTCTGGATGAGGTTGGGATGTTAATGGAGGCCCTACATAGTGGTTTGGCATTTGTAAGAAAAAGAAAGCTAAAAAATAGCACTGCAAAATGGGTCACAACTGGACTAGAAGTAATTGCAGAAGTCCCTTTTTGTCTAACAACATTTCTCCAATGGTCTGTCCTGATTTCTGTCTAATCTAATCTATCCATACGCCCATCACTTTGAAAATAACTTGCCATTTTTCACATTTTATTAATCTACCTTTGCACATTCAAAATATGACTCAGAAGCAGGAAATGACCCTGTGAAGCAAGAATATTAGTAATTAACTGCACATGTTTATATCTACACCCTATCTTACTGTGCAAGAGTTAAAAATGCATACTAGTTATCAAAGATCTTTTAATTCTTTCAAAACAAGAACTAATGGAATAAAGGAAGGAAAAGTTTCCACGGCCCAGATATGTCTTTGCTGAATCACTTTGTAAGGTGTGGACAATTGAGTCATAAACTTTCACACTACAGATGGCTGTGTTTCTTTCATAGTGAATCAAGCTCTAAAAGATCTGTGACACTTTATGTTATATGTTAACTAGAGAGGCTTATTATGTAAAAAGCACATAGGGTTTCACATGCACTAGTGCTCTCTACACAAGAGAGCATCATTTGCAATATTCACTCATAAAACTAGCTTCCATTTCCATTTACTAACTTTCTTGTGCAGTTGCCTGAAGTATATATATGTGGGTTAATACATTCATACTTCTATGCAGACCTTCACAAATTCATTAAATGTTATCTTTTTATATCTCATACAATTTGTACTTTGTAATATTAAAAATCTGAACACATCTTTCTAGAATGTTACCCAATCAAATGCCACTTTAAAAAAAAGACAAGAAAAGCAACATGACATATAGAAATAGCAAAATATTTTAGAAACATTTTAGTGATAATATGACAATGCAAAAATACTTTCTGTCTGTTTTAAACCACACCTCTCTTCAGCAGAACACCTCACGACAGAAAAGCTGATACCTGTAACTACAGGTACACAGTGTGAGACGGTCAGAGGTTTAAGAGCTATGGTAAAACTTCTATTTACATTTTGAGTGCAAGTACATTCTCTATAAACATTACTTTCAAAAATAGACAAAAAGAGCTTAAAATTATGCCTTCCCAGCTGATAGGCAGCTCTGTGGCAATGGACTGAAGTGTGATCACTGAGGAAGATCAATAGCTAGAATGAGGATTAACATGCTTGTTTGAACAAAGAACATTTCATTCCCATACTTTTTAACTAGTGGAATGTTGTTATACCCCAAACAGGATTAGTCCTTGCGTTTTCTGAAACTTTTCCTTCAAAGAGTATGCCATCTCAGGTTTTCTGAAGATGCACTAGTGTGTCAAGCTGAATTACAAACTGTTTATGTCTTAGATCAAGCTGGCTAAATATCTTGACCTGGTAGATAAAAATTTCTCAGTTACTGAAGGACCACATTTTGGTCACATCTACAGATGCAAGAACTAAAGGGGAAAAAAAAAAAAAAAAGTAGTGGAAAATATGAAAAAGACAGACACAATGAGAACAGAACTTTTCACCTATCTTTCACTGTCTTTACACTTAAAAATAACTTCAAACACACTAAGTGCTCCATGCGGAAGATTGGGTTGATCACTGCTCTGAGGTCTAACAATTCGAAGTTTGCTATTAACACTTTTTTTTGAGGCAAGAATCAGATTTTCCAGTATATAACCTATAGACAACTTAATTTGAATTTTTTTTTTACTACCATTCCACCATCTCCCAGTTTCCCTTACCATGTATGTATATATATTACCACGGGACAGATTTTCAATATTACCCTGCAATACAATAACCTCTCAAGCTCAAGTGGCAAAGCCAGAACAAAATCCAATTTAAGCTAGCATGAACTAAGCTAAATGAACACTGAAAACTTTGTGTAACTTGATTCTCAGCATGCCTTCTCAGAGTGGTTGAATTACACAGAGTCCTACTACTTGAATAAGCTGAGAAATTGATATTAATGTTAATCTACCACTATCGTCAAACAAAGGTATAACTCACTTTACCACTTTCACATTAATTTCCTAAAACAGCAAGTACAGACTTGTGATTCAGACAGAATCGTGTCTGTTCCAGATTCTATGTGATGGGTGCAGATCCTTGACTCCAACTGTTTTCAAATCATAGAATCATAGAATCATAGAACGGTAAGGTTGGAAGACAGCTCAAAGATCATC
>WBNM01040198.1:33480-95989 GCA_013399055.1 Ramphastos sulfuratus
CCTTGTTGAATTTCATGAGGTTGGCCTGGGCCCACCTCTCCAGCCTGTCCAGGTCCCTCTGGATGGCATCCCTGCCCTCTAGCAAGTCGACTGTGCCACACAGCTTGGTGTCATCTGCAAACTTGCTGAGGGTGCACTCAACTCCTCTGTCCACGTCACTGACAAAGATGTTAAACAGCACTGGTCCCAGCACTGACCCCTGAGGGATGCCACTTGTCACTGGTCTCCAGGTGGACATTGTACCCTTGATCACAACTCTCAACTCCTTTTCCTGCTATTGCATGGAATAACTATATCAACCATATTATAGCTTTTACCTCTCTTTCACATTTCTTGTCAGCAAAAAGGCAAAGAGCATTGTGAGGGTCCCTTCTAAGTCTGTCTCACAGACATTTTTATTCCCATCCATCTGAAATGTCTTTTTAAAAAATGTCATTGCGTTTGCTTATCTTCCACATTTGCTGCCAGTTGGCTCCCAACTGAAGGATACCATCGGTGATACGATGTCTGCTTTAAATGTTCTTAGACATTAGTTCTTCTGTAGTCATTTAAATGTCTTGGGGTATTTAGAGGTAGTGATGAGTCATCTAAGCCATGGAAAATGTGTTTGTTTATGACAATATAGAATTTGCTGATTGTTCTTTCTGAAATTATGGCTCTATAATGCTTGCTACCAGTCTTCAAAGACATTTATGCCCATGTTGCCCAAATGAACCACCGTGAACTCTTTCCTCTTGTCTTAGCTCCCTTAACGTTGCTGTGCTCTTTCAGGTATGCATTAGAAACTACAGCAGCTCTCTGTTTATTACACATAAGCTCTTTTACATGTGGCACCACTGGAAATTCAGACACTCACTCATAATAACCTGATTGTTAAGTTACTACTACGCCCACACCTTTACACAGATTATGAAGGTCTTGCAGACTAATTTGTCCCACATAATTAGGTCCTGTGAGCTTTGCAATGTACCTTCTTACTATGCTTTAAATTCCAAAGAACCTCTTTGGAGGTAATTTAATGCATAAAATGTATGCAGTCCTCAGTATGTTTGCCACATGTTCTGCTGTTTCCTGCTATGTTATTATGGCCCTTTATCATTTCTTCTCACCACATCCTCTTGACAGTGCTTATTTCACCCCCTCCTTCATGTACTTTCACTGAGTTATCACTACTCCTCAGAGAGTTTTGCTTACACTAGGAAGTAGCTTCTGTAATAGTATCAGTTGGTTGTAATTTAGAGAAGAAATTATGGCAAATAATGAACATTTTGAGTTTCAGATTAGAATATTTTCTACAACTTTTAACTTCTATGTGCACTCTTTCTTTCCAGCCACAGCTACCTACCTTGTCTGTGTTCACACCACGTTGAACAAGCCCATTGAAATATATTTCACTGGCAAGTTTAAAAAGATTGAAATGAGTGTTAACAAAATCATGTGTTTTCAGAGCAAGGGCAGGTTTTGATAGACTTACTCAAGTAGGGAACAATATGATCTCTCAAGAAATAGAGTACTAAAAGGTAGATGTTATATTGCTCCCAGCAGAATCCTTAAATCCCTTGCCAAAAGACATTCAACGTGCAACCATTTCTACTGTAAAACAAATGCAAAAGAGGTGCCATCAGTGATATTTGCACAGATTCATTCTCATTAAAGGCTTTTTATAATATCATTCACTCTGGTGTAAACTTTTAAAAAATGACTCCTACATCCATCAATCCCTTTTGTTTGCTGCTCATGAGCCTAATGTGTGACATTGTAGCTGAAATAACTGTCTTCGTCCTTAGATGAATAAACAAGGGAATAAAGAGCAGAAGTAGAAAAGTTACATGTTTTTAATAGCAGTGCAACCAGCCCTGGGAGAGTTGGAAAGTCTTTGGAGCAACTGAGAGGCTGGAGAATAGGACACAGAGTGAAAGACATAAGTAACTCTAGTTAGAGAAATGCAAGAGATAACTTGTTTATCGTTCAAGCATGTATCTAGAGATAATAAGAACTTAATACTAAAAGAATCTTCATCTATTGGAAGAAAAAAAAAAATAAAAGGTGCAAAAATCAATAGCTAAAGACTAAAGCTATAAATCAGATACACAATTTTAATAGCATTGAAATACCTCCATGAGGTTTAAGGTGGATTCTCCCCCACTACAAGTACTAAAAGAGTTATTGGATAGTTGAAAAAGATAAGATTTATCTTATCAAACCACAGGTGTTAGATTTGAAACAATAATTAATCCAGGGAAGCTTTATGGACTGAGATAGGCAGATGAAATTTTGGATTTGGTCTCTCTAGTTTCTGAAAATAATTCTTTGAGTTCTTTCCACACCTGTGGGGAGCACATTTGTGCTTCATGGATATAATATTGTCAGGGTAGTCACTACATAGTCAAAATCCCCAACACCAGCTTTCTACTTTCCATTAAGTGAAGAAAAAGGAAGGACTGTCAGAAGAGTGTAGTCACTGAATGCCTACCCAGCAAGGCACTGCTTCCACTGTTGTTCAACTGACAGTGTCAAGGATTTCTGCGTGGTTAGCAGAGCTTCTGAAGTGTAGTTCAAAGCACTGGCATAAAACCCACGCACCTTTCCATTTACTATACATGAAGTCTGGAGTCCTGGTCATACATTGTGTGATGGGAAGAACAATCATCCAAAAGCATTCTGCCTTGCAGCTCCTATTATTCTGATAATCACGTTTATTAA
This sequence comes from Ramphastos sulfuratus, assembly GCA_013399055.1. Taxonomy (NCBI): domain Eukaryota; kingdom Metazoa; phylum Chordata; class Aves; order Piciformes; family Ramphastidae; genus Ramphastos; species Ramphastos sulfuratus. The sequence continues at coordinate 36,184 of WBNM01040198.1, forward strand.
TTGTATGCAAAAGAATGAGAAGAATGTTACTTCTCTGTTTTCTCCTTTAAAACACACAAACAACACTTTCTGTTGTGCCTTTCCTTTTATCCGTTTTTCCACTTAACCTTGTTTATTCCTCTCTTTCCACATTGTTTGAGGAGTACAAAACTAGGTTGATGGAGGTGCCCACGCTTCTGCCTCTGTCACAGATGTTTCCCAGGGTCTGTATTGGTGTGGCTTGCTCAGGCTTCAGCACTAAATATCAAGTTATATATTGGAATGATGCTACTCTGCTGAACTGGACTAGCTGTGTGGGCACAACAGACAGAATTAAATGTGTTTCTAGGGTTCAGCACTGAGCATATAATGATTGTCACAGGGAAGAGCTACTTTCCAAGGTGATGAAAGAGCAACATGCCATTACACATTATTTAAACACTCCCTGACATCTCCTGCAGACACATAGCCATAGCGTAGTGGCAAAATGTGTCTTATAGCACAGCTACTAAAAACCCAGAGTTTACTGTGCTGAAGACGAACATCCTCAAACCATGTCATGCAGAACTTCATTATTATAGAGATCATGGTACACCTCCTCATTCATCATTAAAATTGCCTTCCTTACTACAGTGCTAGAGGCCAGAGCATAAACTGCACATTGATGTTGAGGAATTGGAAAGATCACCCTTTTCCTCCTTGTTTTTCACCCAGAAGTAACTAGCACAGGGGACACCACTAGCTCAGATTTAGAAGGTGCATTTTTATAAAAAATTATTTCACTTTCCTTTGCCAAAAACAGAAGACCTGTAGGTGAGCGCTGCACAGTAGCCTGATGAAGTGGGAGGCATCCTGACACAGCACCCTAGCACAGAGATAGACTTTGGTGGACTTTCCTAATCTGATTGTCACAAATTCTCCTACATGAAATTGGTAAAGCTGAATGAAATTTCCTGAGGGAATATGTCTTGTTGACTGAAGTTTGTTTCCAAGATACCATGTAAAGAGGATTTAAATATGTGTGCCCAACACCTCTTGTGCCTGTACATACAGGCTCTCTATACAGATGTTGATTTAGGATATGAATTTATCTGGACTTATGGGACTAAACATCCCTGAAATTGTCAGTTACCAAAAGTAATATCTACTTAACAGTAAAAGCACTTTGTATTTCACTTCATTGTTAAGTCTGACAATAACTGGAATTTCAGTCTGAAAGGGAAAGTTACATCAGCCACACGAATTGTTGTTTATTCTTAATTTTTCTAAATGTCAATCTATTTATATATAACATAAATGAGTCACTCTTATTGCACATTAATGAGGAGCCTTCTTCTTGATGGCCGACACAAATATGCTTCTGTCTTGATGAACACAGCAACATACAAATAATGCTTCTGTTAAAATTTGTGCATAATCAAAACAAATTGAATATGCACTTTTATTTCCATAGGGAACGGAGCTATAAAGATTAATGTTAGACAATGATATTTAATTAAAGCTTATTTACTTTATAAGTGCTTCCATGTTTTCAAGAGAAGTTTCCTCTTTTGGAACAGGAAGCTGTAATGCATTTCTAAGCCATCTAAGTCATAGGTGGAGGAAACTAGTTATGATCACAGCACAGTGCTTACAGCGATGCTGACAAACTGTCTAGCAAAATTTTTCACATTAAAGAATTTTGATGTTAAAGAATTTAAATGTGTCTTAATTGACTTTTCAGAATTCCATTTTTTATGCACAAAACCACCTGAACACAATAACAGGATTTCATTTTTATATGCATTATTCTCTCTGATGGCATGTTGTTTTACTGTACACACATTTCTCCCTTCATTTTTGAGAAACAAAGTAAAAGGTTATGCTCTTATGAGTAATACTGAAATAAGTTTCCTTTCTTTGGGCAGTAGTCATTGTATTCCAGATTATTATTTTAATAAACTGTTGACTACTTCAGTGAAATTAGAGGATCTACTTTGTGTATGAAAACAGATATTAGCATGAGAAACTAAAGGGAGTACAGAAGAAAATCACACAGAGTGGGACTTTCATTTAGCTTGTTGAGGATAAAAATTACAGCAAGATTTTGAAACACTGACTCCTAAGAAGAGGCTTAGTTGTAAAATGTAAGAATTGTTGGGATATATGTGACTGATGCTTGTTTTTCATCAGTATGAATACACAACCTCCAAACACAACATTTTCAGTAACAGTTGTATTAGTCATCTACAGCAACAAGACTGTTTAAGATACACAAATAAAATAGCTTTATTTGGATTGTAATTAACTTGGCAAATATCACAATATTCTACAGGAAACAAACATTCTGAATCTATGCATTTTATTTCTTCTGACAACTGGCAAAGTATATTTTACTGCAGAATGCTTTATTGCTTCTTAACTATTCACCCTACACAGTATACATAAAAGCTTAATGAGTATAGCTGCATAAAAACTAATTTTAATGCTTTTAAAATCAATGGTGAGCAAAATGTTGTTTAGATTGTTTTTCAAACAACTATACCACATCTGATCCTTTGAGGAAAAGCAATTACTTCTTCTTGTCATAGTCAATACATTTCTTCATTCTCCCATTTCACTTGTACCATTTTTAGGAATCTTTACACCAGTTACAATGCAAACAGTTAAATATTTGAGCAATTATAGAAGAATATTGTTATTAAATGTCTAATCAATAAAATGCTACTTCCACTAATAGGCTAAAAGTGAGGAAGGAAAAAGGAAAAAAAAAAAACTGAAAGGATTTTATAATCAAATTAACAAATATCATATGCAAGTTTGGCTAAAGAAATGTGTCCTCAAGAAAAAATTGCAGGAAAATAAAATATACGAAGACCTCTACAAGGACTAGCTACTATAATCTGAATTGTACTTCTGATTCTTTTATCCACTCTGTGAATAAGCACCAGCTTTTTCATATTTTCTAGGTAAACATCAAACATAATCATTTTTTGTAAGTTTCAAGTGCTATAAATCATTGAGAACTTATGCACACCTAATTTATGCAATCGTATTGGTAGTGAGGAAATCATCATTCTTTAGTGTTTTGTATCTCTGTCATTCTCTCCCAGAGAATTTCTTTATTACAGAAGGCACCACAATAGTTGAGAGTTTCTCAGCATTTATATTAGTGAGACCAATTTTTTAAGGTATGCAATTCAGTCACAAAAACTGATACCATAGCCTCGAAGTGTTAGTTTGTAAATTTCCAAACATCCACACACAAAGACATACCCTCCCTCCTCTTCCCCCATTTTCTGATTCAAAACGTTTCCTTTTTCTTTCTCCTCACCTGCACTTCTGAAATCTAAAACCACATTACTCCTTTTAAATAATTTTGCAGGCCATCAGGACAGAAAACAGACTATCCCTGCAGCAGAGCCAAAGTGAAAGAATAACAACTACCAACCAAATAGCTGAAGCACTGAGATTTATAAAGTGTTTTTTGCATAAGCATAAAAGGCACTTTTCATATGGAATTGCAATGCGTTCTGAAGCATGTTTTAGAAATGCAAAAATGTACATAATATGCAAATGGGTATTATTGTTCACAGACATTCCTTGTATACATCTATGAAGTGTGTGCTGAATCCATATTAAGAGTCATGCAAAAAGATCACTAAACATGCTTCTTCTATGTAGCCCACATTCTCCTTTTACTGCAACACAGCCCCTGTTGGCAATGTTAGCAATAAGTGTTTCTTTAAGAAGTCATGTTTCTGTTGGCAGTTTTGCCTATGCAAAGACTGCAGTTTCAATCCCTACCTTCACCACAACAGGGCAACCGGTTGCAGGGAAGCTTGTTCTTATCACTGTGAACTAACTCAGCCTTTAAGAAAGATGCTTCTGGGGGACATCTGGTTTGCTTACTGATGTAGTTGTCTGTCCCGGTAAAAATCTTCAGTAGCTCAGGTCCTGTAATTTCTAAGCATTGTAATGTAGAGTATGCCTATTGTAATGAATGTGTTGTTGGTTTTTTGTTTGGTTGGTTTTTTTTTTAATACCTTGGGAATGTAAATAATGAGACAGCAATAGAATTAACAGAACCTGAACATAAAAACACAGCCCTGGCCATTTCAGCCAGGAATTAAGTAAAAATCAGGGAAGAGAAGGAAAAAAAAAAAAAAAAGGGGGGGAAAAAAAAAAAAGAGATTAAATTTCAACTTTAAGGTAATAAAAGATAGAGATGGAATTGCCAATGAAATCTGCCGAAACTAAATTTCACAAGCACGGCTTTCTCATCTTGAAATGTTACACCCATAAAAGCAGCCTATAAAATTAATCTACCTGGAGATTTTCCATGTTAAATCAGCTCAGAAATAACTTTTAAGCACTTATGGCATTATGTCTAAAATACATATTCTCCTGTTGTCCATAAATCAAAATCCTGTGTATTTTGAAAAATAAGATCCGAGCTGCACTGAAATGTTTGTATTATAAGAAAGAACAGTAATAAAGTATATCACCTTCATAGAGATTTGACATTTGTAAGCATTCTCTAAAAATTTGCATCCAGTGGCAGTACTGGGGGAGCATGCTGTTTAAAGGTTCCAAAATCCACTTTTCTGAAGAGAGGAATAAAGAACAGTGAAAGGCAGAAAAAGAACACAAAAGGTCAGTGTACCTTTTCAACCTGAATTTCAAAATGAAATTCCTAAAATTCTATTTTTATCCGTTATCCAAACTGCAATACAGCCCAGTCATTTAAACTCTTTTATTCCATTTGCTCCAGGGAAAGGGATGTTCAATATGAGAAAATCAGTGAAGTAATTTCCAAAGGAAAAAAAACCTTTACTTCTCTCAGGAAAATAATATGGTTTTTCAGTTTGCCAGATCTGAAAATAAAAAGCATTTAGATAACAATGTTTATATTCTAAGCAATTTGTCCAAATTAGGTTCTTGTAAAATTTAGCACTAGCTATATATTGTGCAAATTCAGGAAGGGTGGCTGGGGGGTGAGGGGAATGGAGGGGCCGAGGAGACAGGAGTAGAAGGGGGGCACCTAGAAAGCAAAGTAGTAGATACGAGTGGAGAAAAATATCCCATGCACTTGGGTTCTTTCCAAGAATTTTACCACATTTCGCTGACTTTCAGATTTCAAATAAAGGTGTCTTATCCCTTGCAATTGTAGAGATAGTCTTGCCTCTGTAAATCAAAGTATTGTTGCTAACCAGCCTTGCAGAAATCTGTCTACAGCCAGTCAGACAGAAACAATAGGAGCGACAATTATATATATTCTTTTCTCTCCCTCCAAAATTAACATGGTTTTGCCTTAAAATTGCAAGGCAATTTTAGTAAAGGATGTGTTAGTGTTCAAAACACTAAGTTGGAATCAAGCAGAGGTTGCATTGTAAAAGTGCATATAATTAAAGTGTACAGATTCTTCTTTTTTTTTTTTTTTGTTTTTATTCTTATACAGTGTCAGTTTTGGTTACTTTTATCAACTCAGCATTGCAGATTAGGCAGAAAGACAAAAGAACTCTGTAAGGATATACATTTGGTAAAAGTATATGGATTTTAGCAGGTCTGGATGTTTGGGCAAATATGATGTTTCAGGCAAAGTTGTTGAAGAAAGGGAGAAAAAAGCCAGGTGTAGACTGAATTGTACCAACTTGAAGCACTGTTAAAACACTACATGCCAGGAAGGGAGCAACTTCAGAAAAATCTCAATTAATTACATTTGATAATGTATTGACAAAATATCTCTGCATTTCGACTTGAATTCAGGACTGGGGCAAATCCTTTTTTTATTTATTCACCTAGAACTTCCATTAAAATCTATTTTACCCTCCTGTTTCAGCTGCTTGTAACTTACCTTACTTCTGCATAAATCCACCTGAACTTGAATGAAACATTAGGTTCCAGAATTTAGCAGTTGTAGAAAAGTGGTGTGGTAATAGCATGTTGCTAATGTGCTTTATATTTCTGAATCTGGAAGCTCTTAACGACTTAAGCATGTTCACTCACGTTTCTGACACATTTATCCGCAGAACGGGTTCAGAGGTGGACACTTTGATGTGAAATCAAGGTGCTACAGAATTCTGCAGAACCTATAGAAATACCTCCACAGATTTTGCCAAAAAACCCTCAGCAGATTTATATTGGCCCTGCCAATGACTTTCTGTTTAACTTGTAATCAAAACAACTCAAACCCAGTTACTGTTTGCATATCTGCCAAGCCTCTCAATTTCAGCAGTAGGCAGCAGACTCTCAGTATGACAGCCTGTCTTTCAGATTCGAGCTGAATCTGCCAAGGCTCCACTACAGAGGCAACTGGTAAATTAAATGCCAACAAGCAAGGACATTCATGTACCTTTACACTCTGCACATGAAGAGACATCACAGGCCTCTTCATTCTAATGGGTTCTTTGTGTGTTTTGGGCTGCAAAGTAAAGAGTGCCTGCTCTTATGCATAATGAAGCCATTGCACATATATTAGTTTAGCTGCATTGCTCTAATTCTATGGTCACAAATTACCTAACAGGTTTTCTTGTTACAGAAAAATAGAAAATGCTTTGGTTGCTGAAACTAGCCCACAGAAATCAAACAGTGAAACAAAAATCAACTTTTAAGCCCTCTTCCACCTAAAGACAACAAATAGCATTATATAGCCAGGTTATGACAGAGCCCTTGTCAAGGGTAACTCAAAATAAGAAACATTCAAAACCATGCTGTCAAATTCTCATGTTCATAATATAGACACGCTCTCTGATTCTGAAAAGCAGGATCTTTCCAATGCCATCAGCACTGATGATGATTCTTTACAGCAAGCAGAAGACAATTATGTTTATGTAATTATTGACTTACTAATACTTGCATGTTGCATGAGACTTTTTGATTATTGATATCTGATGTAGTCACTATTGCCAAGTTTAGATTGTATTAATGATTTTGAGTGCACAGCCATAATACAACCAGAGATATTAATACCACTGAGCATAAATAACAGTACTTGACAGACTCAAGTGGGGGAAAAGCACTAACACTGGTTACTCTAATGGACAGAATAAATGATAGAATCATATAATGAGTTTACAGCAGCCAGGTTTAGTGAAATGTATTTCTGAAGTAAGAAGGGAAGAAAGGTAGCAGTTTTGGTAACAGAATGAGAGTATGAACACATTAAAAATTAACAGGGTGTTTTCAGATAATTGAAAGAAAAAACACTGACATGGGAAACTTAGCTGTCGTAACTCACACAGCTCTACAGTGGGCATTATCACTGTTTCCTGCAATGGATTTAATCTGCCATCACACCCATAAATGAAAGAATGAAGTGTGAGCTTCCAAAGAGTTCCTACAATAATATTAGACAGTGCTCTTTCTTTTTTTTTTTTTTTTTAGTAGAGGAAAAAGTAGAAATGCTTGGTCCAATATAAAGAGATTACTTGTGCACAAGTGTCTTTTTTATTTATTGCAATTTGGCAGACACAGCTCTGCAAGACTCCAGAACTAAGAAAGTGGAAAACTTTGACATTCCTTTGACATGCTCTAGTTGAGATGCATCTTCTTTGTAATTGTAGAGAAATATTATAGTTGCATCTGCCTGGTGCTAGCAGTGAACTATACTTCATTTCACAGCACAAATTCCCCCCTTCTCCACTACCCTCCAGCATCTGTAGTACTTACCTTTGTCACTCCAAGATTTGCTTTATCGGGAACCGTGTCAAGTGTCCCCAGAAAAATTACAAAATTAACCTGTAATTGTAATATGAGCCTGAAGGCATGTGCTTCATTGGAAAGAATTCACCTTCTATGGACACACACATGTGAGGGAATGCTAGGGGGATATTTGAAATTCCAGCCATCACAATTCATTAATCAATGAGTAAATCAGGTAGCAACCAGCCATGCTGTTTTGCAGTGTGGCCTAATCCTTAGCTTGAACTTTTCATTAGCCATTGGTATGTTATTTCCAGGACCTGATGCAGTGGTCGATGAAAATACCAGCAAAGTTCCTGTGAACTACAGTAGCTGAATGATCAGGTCCCCAAACCAGTCTCTCCCCTTCCACTTATTAATAGTATTTTATAACTATGCAAGTGAAATATGTCCATATAAGAATCACGTAACCGTGTAAAGTTATAGACCTGTGTACTTCAAGGTTAAGAAAATACAGCTGCAGAATTGTTGCAGTTTTCAAGTTCCTTTTTCCTCTACTCCTTTATTTTAGTCACCTATCTATAGGAAGTTAGTGATCAGGTATCTTGATACAGTGATATTTCAGACAATGGGACAGACAGCTAAAACTCTTGTATAACTATGGTATATAAAGACATGCTATCCCCTCCCTGAGGCCTACCTAAGTTAGAACATAAAGTGCAAGTACATACAAATTTAAAATAACAAAACTTCTCCACAGTCCAGGAACTACTGAATTTGACTTCTTGAAACAGATATTTCCATGCAAATATTCCCTCCATCCATAATTTGAAACAACCTATTTCTATCCAAATCTGTTAGACATGTTTTGGTAAAGCATTTTAATAAGGTAAAAAATTCTCATTAAAAAAATATTCATAGATGTAGTATAAAAGAAAAAAAAAAAAAAAAAAAAAAAGGTCAAGAACCAAGCAAGTAAAAACAAAACAAAACAAACGGAAACACCCCAAACCCCTCACACACTTTGCACTGGTAATAGGGCAATAATTTACTGGTTTGTGTTCTGACCCCTTCGATGGCAACTGATTTGGGGCTGAAAGGAGGGGAGCAGGGTGATTAAAGGGTTAATATTCAAATGAGATATTTGCAAGGTCTGCATAATGGAACTGCCACCCTGATAACAATAGGAATTTTTAACAATATCGAGCCTTGTTAGCAAGAGAGTTACAAGCATTGAGGGCAATCAGTGTGTCTTGTCAGTTTCTTTTTATCTACCATCTCCAACCGCCAAGGAACCGAAATGAAGCACTTTGGAATTATCAATTTCAGCCACATTTGCATAACAAAGCCCCCGAGGAAGAGGCATGATAAATGTGAAGGACCCCTCTTGGAAAAGGAACTGTCAACCGCGCCCCGAAAGATTCTCCGACCGAGCGCATTCTCGGGGATTGTAGTCAGCGAAAATAAAATGAAAGCATTAAAGAAAGTCATTCTCTCAGAGAGAAAAATCTCCCCCTCTGCATAGAGAGAACTGGATGAAATGACATTATGCATATGAAAATGTCCAGAAAGATGTTTGATTTATGTATGCATTAGATGCAAATTCCATTACCGCACGCGCGCTGTTGTGTGATTTGGCTCTGAACACATCACTGCCCTGATCAAATCTGATCTCATTAATTCCGACAAGGAGAGAGAGAGGGAATTGAGAAGAATTTATGGCCTGGACACTTGAAAGAAGTAAATTGTAATTCTGTTTAAAGCTGTAGCGAACCTTTTAAACACCTTTTATTATAGAAAAAAGCACTTACTTTTATAACACTGTTAGAACTTACTTAATCTTGTACTTGGAACTTCTAGTCCTCATTTAAAAAAATCTATGACCTTGTTTAGGTGGGGGGGAAAGAAAGAGACAGAAAGAGGGAGAGAGAAAGGGAGAAAAAAATATGCCTGTCTTAGACTGAAATCCAGCAGAAGCATCATAATAATATGATCAAAGAAGACCTATTGACTATCTGAGTAATCGTGTGAAAATTCTGCTCTGCTGGTATATGTTTATTTTTAAACAATCTTTTAATATCCTCAAATAAAATATCAAATACTTTACAAGTGTTTTTATGAGATTAGATAGGCATTGCATGCTCAAAAATGTTATTAATTGGGAACTAGATAAAAATGGCAATGAGCACATGTTTTATAACAATATGCTCAAGGAGTGCAGTGGTGTCAGCTAAAACAGATATATGTTCTGTTCTGAGATAGAGACAGTTTAAAGACAAAAAAATCTGCTGATTTTTGCTAAAAGGAAATATATTGCTGTCGGTAAAATAATCCCAAAACAAACAAACAAACAAAACCCAGCAAAATAAATCCCTACTACAATACCAAACAAAGAGAAAAAAAAAAAGAGGGGGGAAACAAACAACAACAAAACCCCCAACAGATTGTTTCTTACATTAATAAATATTCTTATCCCTGTTTTGCTCCTGAGAAAGACCTTAATAACTCATTTCCTCCCTTCATGAAAGATAATCACCCTTCATGGGTGAGATATCCTGTATTTACTTGATACCAAGTGTAAAACTGAAATAGTGTCTCAATATGTTATTGCATTGTATAATCAGTGTTCCTCCCCCAGCATTCATGAACCCCCAGGGTGCTTCATAGCCTAGAATAGTTTCTTTTCTGTTATGCATCTTCCGTTTTAGTGAGATATGATGAACTACCTCCCCAGTAAAGAAGAGAGAGGAAGAGAATATAAAAACCCACAGCCCCCAACTTGATTCCTAAAATCTTAGTTGCCTATCAGGATTCATTTTTAGAGAAATTATATCTGCAAAACATTTTTCCAATAAAGCTTGCAGCTTTCTTTGATAATTTGCTCTACTTGAAGTAATTGCTGAACAAATGTTACCCAGAGAGACACAGGAAAGTTATAAATTATTGTATATATATAAACACAAAACAATAACTTGTAGGTAAACTGTGTGAATATATTTTAAACGTCATTCTCATTTTCAATAGTTAATATTGATTTCTCCTGGAGGTTGTTTTTTTTCTTTCTGCATGCAGAAACTATGTGCTTACAATTTCCATTATTCAAACACGGAAACGTGTGCCCTTTTGAAGTATTCTTTTAATGTATTTGGCTACCAAATTCAATTGTTAGTTTAGTAAAAAGGGAACATAGTCCTGATTCACAGAGTCATTTCGATGGAGTCCTAAGTATGTGTTCAAAAACCATTTTACAGAAACATGCAGACATTACAATATATAAATGAGTGCAGATATCTCCTGTCATTTTATTATTTTGTCATTGGTTTGTACATGTTTCTGCAAAAGTATTTGTACATGTATACCTATGCATGAAAAACAGAGAGATATTTTGTAAGTTTATAATAGAGCGGGCATTTGTTAAGATGAATATAACACAGAACACTGCTTTTTGACTGTACTAAATTGAGTATACTGAAACATGCAGTGTGTATTATGCTGAGCATATGAAACACCTTAGCAATTTGGATATCTAAAACGTGATTATGTATGGTGCAGTATTTGTCAGACTGGAGACGGTAAAGAAATTTGTTTTGTTCTAATATCCTTTCCATTATTAACTAGGGTGTGGATTACAGCATGTTATGTCTAAGGAAAAAAAATCATCCAGAATTTCCCTTGCATGTAGACTTTAAGAAAATTAGCACAGTGTGAGAGAAACTGTAATTGCAAAATTTGGTTTGGTGCTTTACATAAGGTTATCTCCCTCCTCTTGCATACCCTTTAGCATATCATTGAAGGTATTTTATTAAAATATTCTAGCCACCTGTCCATTTGAGCCTATTTCAGTTACCATCCAAAAATAAAAACAATTTAGTACTTCAGAACTCAGAGATCCAGAAATAAGTTTCCATTAGTGGTGGCTAATTAAGCAAGCTGGGTTTGCTGTCCCTTTAAAAAAAAAAAAAAAAAGCTCAAGCCAAACACAGCACCGACAAAAGAAGCCACATCTCTTTTGCCACCCTGACTCCTCCTCCTGTCCCCCCTCGAATACATACACAGACACACATACTTCCCTTCAATGAGTGGTTCAGGCTCCCTGATTAAGGTCATGCCGTTTGTTCATTACTGGCCTGGCTAATGTGATTGAATTGGAACAATACCTTTGAACTCCTTGGCTCTGATCTGCATACTAATTGACTCTCTTGTCCTTGACAGTGACCTTGACAGGCTTTCCACCACTCAGAATAGCTGACCAGTTTCTCATCAGTTCCTATTTAACCCCCAAAAATAACAACTAGCCATTTGTACTACTTTTCTCTGTATTCATGTTTCCTTACATACTATTAGAAAAAGCAAAATTGCTACTCCCTAGCTCCCCCTGGATGTTTATTAATACTTGAATATCACAATGTCACTTTAAAGTGCTGAAACAGTGACAGCATTGTTTTGAAAGAGTTCATTGTTGCAGCCTAAAACACATTTTCCATATATTTTCACGTGGCTTTTTGTCATTGTTACACGAAGGGTTGCAGTTTAAATCATGGACTTTTATCTCATTGCCTTTTTTTTTTTTTTTTTTTTTAAATAAAACAAAACAGTCTTGGTTTTGTCCTGCAAAACCAGCAAAAATTAGCTTCCTTTTTACAGTTTGCATTAGCATGCTAACAGCCTGTGTTTCAACAGGTTCTATAGTAATAGAAATACTAAGGTTTCAAACAAAACAAAACTAACCCATGCAGAACACTGCATCTAGAAAATGCCAGGTTTAAGGTAATGAGCTAAGGATTTTATTTCTGTATCTCCGAGGCTCTTAGACCAACATATTACTCAAGAGAGGTAGGATTTCTATACAGAAGAGATTATTAAATGCTATAGCACTATTTATGAAAAAAACATTACGGACAAATATTCTTGTGACTTGAAAGAAGACGTTTATTTCATTTTTACTGGAGTAGAGATTTACCTTGTGAGACAAATGTCAGCCTCGGTGAACTTTTATTACTAAAGTAATGAAGTCATAACAAAACCTAACTAAGTATCATCAAGACAAAGAGATGGACAGCATGCTGAGAAATGCACTTTAGGAAAAAAAAAATCTATTTTTTTCTTTAATATTCATTCTTACTGTAGGCAAAATCTATTTCAGGGAAAACAGCTGGAATTTTAACCTCATTTAATAGCACTTTGCACTTCTCTAGCGGCTATTTAGTAGATTCTCAGAGGGTTCTAGAAACACGAAAGAATGAATATGTATTATAGCAGGTGAAGTATTATTACAGAACATTAATAACGACCTGCAAATCTATAAATAGTAAATCAAACTACTAAATTTATAATACTTATTCTTTAACACGGTTCCCATTTTTATTCTGCTGTAGTAACCAGACAAGTTGTTTGGGAAAAAAAAAAAAATAAATCTGAAAACAGAGGGTCTCACTATTGAAAAAAATTATTTTTGTATTTTAAGGCAATAATAGTTAAGCACCTGGCCAATTTCCAAGTACTTAGTGCAGACCTCACAAATTTGGCATTCAGCTCAAGAGTATTGTAGAAATAACTCACAAAACTCAGATCTTGATCCAAACTTTCTTAAAAATTCAAGGATGGCCTGGATCCAAATTTCTATTATGAATTCCAAAATTTTAGTACAAAGGAACATTTAGTTTCTAAGACCACTTCTGTTTAAGACCTAGTACTGAAACAGGCTTCCCATCATCAAACTTGAGCCTGCAGATACCCCTTATCCACAAGGCACTTGCTCTGCCAGTGAAAGCTCCAGGCTTGATCAGAAAACCAGAAAGTTGGTACTGAAACAGAGAAAAACAGAGAGGGCAAGATACAGACCCCATCATCTATGGAGACCTGTAGCAGCTATGTGGGATAAGCCTGCAAGCAGGACATCTGCCAGAGCATCACAGCTGATGAGAGGCACATGCAAGTACTTAGATCTGTGAACAAATTAAAGCTCCACAGAGCCACACTTGCTCCACGGAGCCACCCAGGTGACATCTTTGAAGGTATTTTGGTGCCTTAAACACATACAGGCAATTATAGGAATTTTCAAAAGCATTTGGGACAAATTCTTATTGATTTCTCTTTGCTCTGAGTCTCTGGAAGCAGCAGCTAAACAGTGAAGTAATTGTTTACATAAAATACCGATCAATTTTTCTCACCAAAAATAGCATTGCTTGTATAAAAATTTAACATATTTGGTATTCTGAGACCTTTTAAAGTGTACTGAAATTCATGCAGTATTTCACAAACTACTGGAAAGCAGGCATTCCTGCAATGAGACATAACAAGTGTCCCTGCAACGAAACAGCATACAAAGGAAGAGTGTTTTTAAGTGAAACTTCAAAAGGAAAGATTAGGTAGATAGAATGCACTCTGTAAAATAGGGCTCTGCTGTCTCATAGATATTTATTTTTCATCGCAAATTGTCCATCCTTGGTTTTAGGACTTAACCCAAAACTGCTAAGCCCATCACTGTCACTACTTTATTCAAGCAGTGAGCACCACCTACTGCAGGGGAAGACTGAAACTTATTTAGTCAGCACATCAATCACTTCCTATAATAATTTGTTTTCCTAAAGCTGTTAGTGCTGAAGTTCTGACCAGAACTATGTATAGCTTTCATGTGAGATTGGAACTGATTGCTGCTCAAAATGGAGTGTTTGTGAACTGTCTGTAACATATATAGGCTTTAGATATTAAGCAGATGAAGGAAAAAGAAAAAAGATCTGATCAACTAACCTGGCCAAACTCAAAGGCAACTAGTGGGAGAAATTAGTTTATCCTGTCCTGCACACTTGACTAACACATTAGAGAAACTATACACTGACCAGGGTAAGAATTGTTCCACTCCTTATAATAATAAATCAGTAAGTTTTAGCACTGAGTTTGATACACAGTTCTATAAGACGTAAACTTAGTTCAGGAAGAAGGAAGGGAGGGCACAGAAAAATCTCCCCTTTCACATTTCAGAAGACTGGCAGAGATTCTAACACCATTTACGTGGCACTCGGGCACTCTTCACTGCAGACGAAACACCCTCACCTGCTCACCTTTTATCAACTCCTTCACAGCTTCCACTGTCGGATCACCTAGTTGCTCCCTAAACTGATTCAATTAAAAAAACTATTGCTTTAATGTGCATCAGTTTCACTGCTTTGGACTAGAAAGCCGTTTTGTGACTCATGCTAGTAGACCTGAGGAGGCAGCAACTTTCAGCAGGAGCCTGGGTATGAGCTAAGGGGATGCTTGAGCAGGGAGAAATCAGGGTACCATCTGCAGCCAGAACAGGCTGTCTGACTGCAGTGCTGAGCTGTTGCTAAGCTGTGCTAAGTTATACTGGTCATATAGGTTCTTCAACAGCTTCTGTCTGTGATGGAAAAGTAGAAAAAATGTGAGCTCTGTCAGCCCTAGTCCTGCCATTACAGAATAAAGGTAAAGATCCTCAGCAAACATGAGGATGAGGCAAATAAAATGCTCAGTTAAATGCCCTGCTGGGCATTTACAGTAAGATTGCAGATGCCTGGACAATGCAAAGAAGTGGCAATGCATAGGACAGTTAACATATCAGAGGGCTATTAAAAGAAAAATGCCAGTATATCCGAAACACCTGCAAAGCAATATAGACTTACACCCCAAGCACTTACTGTCTTTTACTTGCAGCTGACATGCTGTTGGCAGACTAAGACAGAGAAAACCACCTCCCCAACCCCCTAATGACCATAATCTTGCTTTCTTTCAAAACATTTAGCAATATATATGTAAAGCTCTACTGATTACAAAAAATAATCCAAAATTTCCTGTGTACCCTTCTGCCCAAGAAGGCAGGAGAGTACAATAAAACAAACATGTGACAACTGTTGAAATGCACAGAGCAAGACATACAGTGAGTGTGGTGATTAACAAGATGTAATAACTAGAAAGCAGAGAACAAAATGCAAGTGAAAAGTATTAATTATTGATAAGATAAGGGACAGATAATTACCACACTTCATAACTGCCTACCTTCTATAAGGACATAGAAGACATTTCCTAGACATCTAATGAGTGGAATGGTGGGTTGTAGTTTGCTCTTTTGGCTCCGTAGACAGGTTCTCTTCTTTCTTGCTGGCTGGCACTGTCATGCAGATGCTATATTATTTCAGGCTACTGTTAGTAGTCTATTGAAATAACTTTAAAATAATAAGGATAATTATTACAGTCGGTTCTGATCAGAATACAGGTTACAAAAGTCCAAGACTAAAATGCATCCCTCGGTTGGGTCATTTACTAGAAGGAAGATAAATAAACACATGAAAAAAGTCCACTATTTTACTGCAGATAAAAACTCTAATGAGGTATTTTTAGTCAGCACCAAACTTAAAGCTGTGTCCTTTGGAAACCAATGAGAAAATAGATACCTTACATTATGCCCGCAAATGTTTACATGCAGAAGTTAGGATATATGTTACCTGTATCATGCAGAATGAGTTTAAAAGCTTAAGCAAATTATGAATATTTCTCTGATGAACAGAGAGATAGGGCACGTTTTGGAATTGCTTTTGCTCTTTACTGAATTCATTCCATCACTTACCGTACAGCATGTGTTCGTTCCTCTGCAGTATTTTCATAGTTAAAAGGATATAGAATTTATAGTTCTCACAATTTTATTTCAATCACCATCTCTTAATGGCCACTTTGTTAATTGAATAAAGACTTCTATATTTACCATTTAATCTAAAAGATTAACATAAAAACCTGTGACAACAATAGAACAACAGCAAAGCTGAACCTCAAGGCACAAACTGTATGCTGTTAGTTATCCATGACACACTGTAATGAGAACATTCATAACAAAATCCTTCTTAGTAGTAATGCACCTGTCTCCAGGCTTGTAACATATTTGTTGTATCAGAGCAATCTTGCTAAATGTCAAGCTGGTTTGCATTCATTTTTGTTTAAAACTGGTGTTGTTATGTTGATGGAGAAAGCATCAACACAGGTTTCTACATTCTCTTTTTTTCTGATACGATGGGAGATAAGCTGACAGTTTGGAGTAGCCAAGAGATTCTGGACCTCTGATGACAGTCCTTTGACATGCCCTAACCTCTAGCTAGATTTGAATCTGCAGTGTCCACACTCGTGAGAAATGCCACTTCATGCCTGAGAAACCAGTGAGCCACTCTGCTGTCTGACGGGTACTTGGCTGCCATAGAAGTTCAGTGATGTTATCCTCCAAAACTCTTCCTGCCACCGGGAATTCAGATAACCCGGGAGAGCTCCTACTAGTTGCATGGGAGGAGAACTTAACTGAAACTCATCTGAGGAGTCACAACTTGGCTACACCTATTGAAATTTAAACAGATGAGGATCTGTGAGCGTACATTTGGTCTGAAGGACAGACCAGTTCACCTCTATGGATCTGTGTTTTCTTGCTTCCTTTTCACTTAGTGGAGGCACTGATTAGGAGTGAAAGACAATATCTAATTTCACATGGGTTTTTTCCACATGCTATTTTTCAAACTTTTCTTGGTCCTATTAGTCCTCAAATTAGGAGACTTAAAGGACCCTACTATACCTTGGGGTATAATATCTCCATAGTCTGTGGATATTCAGACCTTGCCAGTTTGCAAGATCACGCTCCTGAACAAGTTCAGTGATTCCCAGGCAAAGGATTGTGACCTCTGTTTTCACGAAGGATATTCAGCTTACCAGCTGCAGTTGAACACAGAAGTAGACTATCATTTTTGACAACTTTCCCATACCAGAAAATGAGTCCTGGCAGCTAAAATACTTGCCTACCTGGAACATAAATATTTTCATAAAATCATAGGAGGTTTGAGTTGGAAGGGATCTTAAAGGTCACCAAGTTCTAAATCCCCTACTATGGGCAGGGACATCTCCTAAATCAGGTTTAAAGTCTCATCCAACCTGTCTTAGACTCTTTCAGGGATGAGGCATCCAAAACTCCTGTGGGCAACATGTTTCAGTGTCTCACCACTATCATAGTAAAGAATTTCTTCCTGGTATCTAATCTAAATCCACCCTGCTTTCATTTAAAACCCTTACCAATTGTTCTGTCACCACAGGACCTTACAAATGGCCTCTCTCCAGCTTTCCTGCACACCCCTTTCAGGTTCTGGAACACTGCTATAAGATCTCTCCAGAGCCTTCTCTTCTCCAACCTAAACACATCCAACTCCCTCAGCCTGTCCTCATAAGAGAGGTGCTCTGGGCCTTTGATCATCTTTGTGGCCCTCTTCTGGATGCACTCAAGCAGATAGAAGTCCTTCTTGTATGGAGGGGTCCAGAGCTGGATGCAGTACTCCAGGTGGGGTGTTACAAGAGCAGAGCAGAGGAAGGGAAGAGAATCACCTCCCTTGACCTCTTTGCCATGCATCTTTTGATGCAGACCAGGATATGGTTGGTTTTTTAGGCTGTCAGCACACATTGTCAGACCATGTCAAGTGTCTTACCAACCAGCACCCCCAAGTCCTTCTCTGCAGGGCTGCTCTCAATCCACTCATCACACAGTTTTCTCTGAAGCCCCTTGTGTGAAAGATACAGCCTGCAACCTGAATATCAAACCTTTTAGTTGCCTGTTTAAATCTGAATTTGGAGAAGAAAGCGAACAACTTCAAAAATAGCTACAACATGGGAACAACTGAAATAGAGTATAGAGAGAAGTCACTATCAGGTGGGGACACCACTGTAAAAATTCAAACTAGCTCCCCTGACTATAGTTAGATAATGAAATCTCTGCTTTATAACAAAAACAAACAAACAAACAAACAAAACAAAACAAAAACACCCCACAACATAACAGAGCTTGGATGGCCAGGATGGTCCACAGGCAATCTTAACGGTACACAGCAGGGCTTACACAGGCTCAGAACCTGGGAGACAAAGCGCATATTTAGAGGGGCACCTGTGAGAGGCAGAGGCTCCCCCACCTTCCACACTCAACAGGAGCTGAGAAACTACAGCTTTGTGCAGAGAGATGATACCTCCAATAAGGTGATTGGCAGCATCATGCTTCTGTGAAAGGCAGTATCTCCCAGCTCTTGCTGAGTTTCTAACGGCACGCTTAACTTCTAATTTGGGAAAGAAAAATACCATCTGGCACCTCAACTTTGAAAAGTTGCCAAACCTTGACTTACTCTCTGAATCCTCCCCAGGAAATCATGGGAACTACCTACCAAGAACAGCATTACAAAGTGTGAACAAGGCTCACGTAAGCTAGCTGCCTGTAATCTACCACAACATCTTTGAACAGAAAAATAACTGACTTGGGGCAGTTTAGTCATGCAGTCACCTTAAGAATTTGCCTGAGTCTCCAGTTCTGTCTCCAAGTGAAATTTAATGAATCACAACTGTAAATTCTTGATGTGTTTTAAGAATAAGGAAACAATTCATCTTTTCTAAATCAGGAAATTGAAGGTGACTTTATTTTAGAGGAAGGCTAAAAAACGAGCCCTGCAGTATCATGCTGGATAACACATGAGCATTTGATTCACATTTGTGCTCATTAGAGTCTTAGTTGTGTATTATTAAGAATAATATTTTTTTAAATATAAAATTACCTTAGAATAAAAAGTGTCAGGAAAGGCACTTTGTTAGAGGAAAATGCGTTCATGTCAGGGAAAAGATGTTTAAATTGCATCCAGTAAAGAATGAAGAAGAGAATTTAAGAAAAGGGAAAATCTGGGAGGATAAATACAACTGTTGTTCTTCACCATCTCATTATTTGTAACCAGTGGTATGTAAACTCCATATTATAATACAAGATCAATTCAGATGCAAATATCTGAGCCCTAATTGTATACATGGAAAAAATGAAACAGATAAAATGTTCAAGCATGCTCTATTTTTCTATTTCTGTGTCCTTCCAAACATACATTCAGTCTAAGCAGTAACACATCATCTAGGTAGATTTATACTGAACCAATCTAAGAAATGCCTTTACAAATATGACGTGCAGATTGAACACTGTGTCAAGACACATTGCAGTATAGCCAGATAGAAGATCTATAGCATCGTTAGTTCAAATTATTTCAGATGAGATGTACTCTATAATACTCTCAGATATCAATGTTACTAAAGTATTGAACTCATCCCTATCTTGCTTTACTCAGGTAAATTTTCTTTTTAATTCAAACATAAAAAATAGAGTCATTTATGATTTTAAGTCTCATACAAGTATGTGTACAGAGAAGATGAAGAATGCATCTATTTATTTTTTAACAATATGCTGAATAGAGATCAAATGTACAACTTTTAGAACAATTCATTTCTTTAGTCTGATTGTTAAGCTGCTTTTCTATGGGGACAAATCTTTTTCTGCTCAAGTCTATTCTCTCTGTGATTCAATATATACACAGGTCTCATGCTAACTGGAGCTGTGCAGGTAGCTGGAAACAAAATTCACATCCCTCCTGCAAAACCCGATATAACTGTGTTTGCAACACTGAGTCCTAACATGAAGTTTTACAGACATGAAATGCCCTTCCAGCACCTGACAAAGTACCAAAATCTTACATCGCTGTGTCTCAGCTTATTATATTTCCATCCCTCCTGTCTTTTCAATCAGGCCATATAGTCTGCATTTATAGCATAGGCTCAGGTCAAAGCTCTCTTAAAGTCAATGGAAAGATTCCCTGTGTCTTTGACAGTCTCTGGAACACAGCCTTTTCTCTAGCCCTTCCCAGCTCACATTCCTCCAATGCCATGGAAGGCAGTACTATGAAAATTGACCCCATAGTGTAAACAGTGCTACAGAATTTCCTTTTGCAATGCTTTTCCCTTTCTTGCCTCGTGAGCAATTATTTGAAGCTTGGCATCATTTCAGCATGTGTATGGCATGAGTGCTGGCTCAGTTTCACTCAAATTTTATCCACAGCAAAGGGAAAGCATCAGAATGTACATAATTCTGTACGTTCATTTTCATGTACTAGCAATGTATATATAAGAATCACAAGTACATTCAGGATATATATATAGTTCAGGAAAATATTTTACACTTTAAAAGCCAGCCTATGTGAAGGCATGCATATGTACCTCCTAACTTAGGAAAGTCTTATTGAAAACAGTATGTCCAAAGTGGGTCAGTCTTACAGCTATGGGTGGTGGACAAGGTCAGAAAGTATTTTGGATGGGCTGGTAAGCACAGAGGAGTCTAAGGTGATGACTTCACTCCAATCGAATCCATCTTCCTTCAGTAGCGTATTTCTGCTGTTAGAAGAAGCCTGGTGCTCACTGTATGCTCGTGTAAACTGAAAGAATACTTGACCACAGAGATGGAGAATAAAAAAACAGGCTTACTCCTGTCTATAGCATCTCAAAAAAACCACTGCCATGTTTTTGC
The DNA here is from genome assembly GCA_013399055.1 of Ramphastos sulfuratus. Taxonomy (NCBI): domain Eukaryota; kingdom Metazoa; phylum Chordata; class Aves; order Piciformes; family Ramphastidae; genus Ramphastos; species Ramphastos sulfuratus. Next base: position 57,137 of record WBNM01040198.1, read on the forward strand.
AACTATCCAACAGTGCTCAACTCACAACCACACTACCTGTAATACATGATTAAACCGATGCATATCCGACATGGACAGAAAAATACAGATGTAGATAAAACCTTGTGAGAACATAACACGTCCTGCAGTAGCATTATGAAATGTAACATACATCTAAATGTACTAAAGATTGTATAACTAATCTATTTTTTCGCTCCCCACATGTAGAGGATGCTTTCATCAAAAGAAGAAAAGGGTGAGAAAAAAAAGTAAAAAGTTTCTGACTTTCGTTAACCTTCTCTTGTAGTTCAGGTTATTTCTTTAATGCATTTATCTGCTTTAAAATTGTCTCCTTAGCCTCTCAAGGGAAACCAATATAATACACCATCACATTTCTCACAGGAGAAAAAAGAACACTTACTCTTAATAGGTGGCAATTTTGCCAGATGTTATTGACATAGTAAGTGCGAAATTTCAGTGATACTAAATGCAAAGTGCAGCAGATTAAAGAACAATGGAACAAAGTGCAAAATGAAGTTTAAAAAGCAGCAGTGTCAAAGTCAGAGAAAGTGTGAAAAAATTACATTTTAACAACACTATTAAGAACAAGTTTACTAATTACTGTAACTGGCAAAAATTTAAAAGTACCTTCCTTAGACTGAAAAGTTTCCTAAAGTGTGATATTTTTTTCTTGTCAGCATTTCTTCTTTTCTTTATGTGCTGTAGCAGCGACATAACATTACTGGTACTAAAACAATGACACTTGGAGCTCTTTATCTTTCCTTTCTTAACCCTTTCTTGCCAAGAAATGTTGCTGCAAATCCTGCTATTTGAGCAGGGTAGTAAACTACAGAAAATGCTTTGATAACTAGTACTGAAGAGCTTAAAATAAAGACTGTGGGCTTGATTCAGTCATGCCTTACACATTTATCCACATTTATTCCAATAATGGAATTTACACACTAGGAATCACTTCTCATTAAAAGTTTGACAAAATCCTGTTCTACTATTAAAAAAAAAAAAATCTATACGATGTGCACAGTTTCCTCATATTCAATTATCCACTAAAACACAATAACAAAATATCACAGTTGAGTTACTTGTCATCTATAAATCAGAGAAGCTTCACTGCTTTCAGTGGCATTACACCAAACATAAAAACCCAGTCTTCCAGAGTTCATTTGTATTATTCATATTGTATTGACAAATAGGACCCATTCCTCAACTGGCACCTATATATGGACCTCTGGTGAATGCATTGCAACTTCATTTTTTTTGACACTCAGACCCAGTAGTGTAGCCCATAGAGTCTTCAGGGAGACTGCAGCCAGCAGTAGCAGAGCTAAGACTGAAATATATATCCATAAAAATTTCAAACTGGATGTTTTCAAGCGTATGAATATTCAGGTATGCTTTGATGTTCTAGAAGTGAATGCTCATTGTAGCAGTGCTTTAAGGAGTTCAGAAGTCCTTGCTCTGACTGAGAATGCAGCCATTCACATATCTATTGCAGAGAAGTGCATCTCTAGTGTGGGAGAAAGTACGTTCACTCTAAACTGCTAAGTTTTCTTCCTGCTTTTTGGAGACCCTAAATTTCCTCAGATTCTAGGGACAAGTCTTGGGCCAAAACCTAACACCAAAACTCTCCAACTGAAAAAATAATTCCCTTTTCTAGAATAAATTGTCAAACCCAGTTGCTTTGTTTATTTTCACTAGATGTTTTCATTATTCTGTGGGTACATTGATGTAGGTTTGGGAGTTACCCGCCCCCCCACACTTGTAAAATGACCCAGACTAAAACTCAGCTGGCTGGAAGTTTAGATGAAGCTGTATTTACAGCTCAGCACAATGTACAAGCAGATATATACACTATATACAGGAATATTTACAGAGATATGCAAGTTAAAGGTAATACAGAAACACAACACCCCTCCCAGAAATCAGAGACCCCAGGAGGGGCTCCCAACCACCCTTCCACCTTCTCCCCACCCCTATACCTTACCCCAAGGTTTTGAGGATCGGCCAGAGGAGGAGTTAGAAGAAAAAATGATTAGTGAAATTAATCGTCAGAGAGGAGAAGCCAGAAGTCGCTAGACAGCCCCAGACGCTGTGCCCCCGAGACCGCGACAAGCCCGATTGAGACTGCGACAAGCCCAAGTGGCTTATCTTTTGTTTTGAGTACTTATTCCTAAACATCTCAGCAAGCCTATGAGTGAAGTAGACATCACCCTTGTTTTTCCTTTCACAGCCTGTAATAGAATCTTCTCTATTAAAATATTCCCATTACCCTTAAACCAGCACATACATTCAGACTGCAAACAGAACAGTGACTTCAGTGTGAAGTAATCGACATACTTTCATGTAGATAAGTCAGACTGGAACAGAAGTTGAACCTGCAGTCCGTGGTACTAGCTGCCCAAGCAACTGCCCAAGGTCCTCGAACAAGCCTCGCCACCACACATCAAAACTTCATTTCGGCATCTCAAAAGCTACATATACAGAGAGCACAATTCCAGATACAACTCTAGTAGGCAACTCCAGACTCCAGTTATTGTCTGAGGAAGGATTTAACTGAAATCTGTTTGAAAATAAAAGTAGGAAAGAATCAAGATTTACTAAAATGCTACTACTTTCTTATCTGTGACAACAGAAAGTTGGCTTTGCACAGGATTCAAGTAGCTTGCACTAATTGTGATTCCATTAGTGGAAGTTCTTCGAGTATATTGATGGTTAGTCTTTTCATGGAAATCTGGTATTATGAAGCTGAATAAGTCTGTACTGTTTTCTTGGGGCATTTTTCTTTGAAGTCTATTTATCATAGTCATCTGTCCCCACCTCATGACTGCACTTGACTCATTCAGATAATTTGTGAACTAGAAATAAAACTGATTCAACTTCAAAAATTGTGTACTGTATGATTTTATGCAAGGCCTGAGGCTCTATCCGCTTGAGGAAGAAGAAATGTGGTACGGTTCATGACTCATTTGCCAAAGGATCTAATTCTTTCTAATAAACAAAACTCAATGTATATGAAGTTGCATCCTTCTTTGTCATCTTCACCTTACATCTTTACAAGACCATAAAGAAAGTTACTTGGATTTTTCTTGGAGAGGTGGGAGAAGGAGGGAGAAGTGGCATCCTTTCCTATAAATGTAATTTTTTAAAGCCTTGTAAACCATGTATATATCCTGAACCTTGATGTTCAGATAATATCATGCAGTTTAGAATTGCAAGCATTGAAAAAATTACTATAGCAAATTTAAATAAAAAGCATGCTGCTCTTGTACTGTGTGTCTAGTTCTCTTTTGCTGTGAGCTAAATGCAGTTGATGGTGTTCACCCTTTTCACCGCCTTTAGCCAGAGCTCATTAGCAGTAATCTATACTGCTGATGCCCATTGGCTTCCCATCAGGTGTAATATCACTACTAGTTTGGTATGTCAGATCTGCAGCAATCAGCAGCCATCAGTTTCACTGTATCAAAAAATGTGTATATGATTACCTAGATGACTACAAAACACTTGCAGGCCCCTCTCTATCCTTGCTCCCTGGTTGGTGACCTCACCTGTTGCTTCCAGGTTTTATAATTATTCTTCTGGCTCTCCTTGCTTTCCTTCTTTTTTTTTTTTTTTTCACTTCTTAATAATGGCTTTGTTACGTCTAGGATCCAGGTCAGAATCATGTAATTGTTATATTCTATGTACAAATCCATTGACATTCTCAGCACTGGGCCCAGAAAAAAAATTGTGCTGGGATCCTGCAGGGCTGTACGTAGTATGCTGATGGCAGGGGGGGACTTTTTCAAACACTATCAAATGTTCAGTGTGACTCAAGGTGAGTCTGGCCCATTGAATTCCTTTCATCTTTAGGCAAAGATAATGACTGTATTCTGGGCTCTATTCTGAAGTGTTTTTGAGATTTTAGTAATAACAATAGTGAATTCCAAAAAGCACAACTTTTCAATTATTTCTCTAGTTGTAGCATGCTAGGTTTTGGTGTAGACCTTACCTAGGCCTCAGGCAGACTCCTCGCTTAGACTCTCTATTCCATGATATTAGAACTGTGATCATATTATTTCTTTACTTCTTTCTCCATTAAATAGTCACCAAAATAAAGATGCAGTTCTGGAAGTTCTTCCAACCATAACTACTGGGAAAATAAGAGACAATTTTCAGCATTTTCCCTTGTGTCTTTTTTTAAAAAATTGTTTCAGTAAGTTCAGGGTAAGTTTGCCAACCATGACTAATGTTGAACCATGATGTCAGGAAAGGGGGTGGAGGGTCTTTATGTGACTTGATATTTTTGTCTTGACATGTTTGTGCTAAAAGAAAGTTCAGCGTCTAGGATTTTATCACATTCAATTATTGCTATCAGCTTGTGCATTCAAGATTTATTCCTAAAAACTACCATTAAAGTAATTTGTTCTACCTCCTCCTTCTAGATTGGCAATAATTGCCCCCCATCTCCCCCCTCCTTTATCTCCTTCTCACCTACTGAGTCTCTTCCAGTTCCCTAGAGGTGCTTAATCATTGCTACATAAACCTTTGAGATGCAGATAGATAGAAAGAGAGAGAGGGAGATGGAGATAGAGATAGACATGAGATAGAGATGAGATAGAGATAGACATAGACATATATGTAACCTCTTACTGCACTATTAATGGAACTCTGATCTCTTGCTAAACTTTAGTGGACTTCTCTGAAATAATGCTTAATCTTTTGCTGGACTTAACAAGCATTCCGTAAGTCGATAAAACTGCCTTTTAAAATTACAACTCCATAAAGACTCATCTCTCTATTAAATATTCTGTGTGAGGGACACTATACAATTTCTTTCTGAACTATGTCCAGATTATAGTCCATCTCCTCACTCTTCTGGAAGTGCTTTTCAAAACACTTTGGGCATAGTTGAGGTCACGCATTTTGACTTTGCCATATATTTCTTGTTTTGTGACTCTGCAGAGAAACTGTTGGAGTACCATGAAGATTCTTAGTTTGTGGCTGATTCATGCAATTTATAATCCAATTAAAACCCAGCTAGAGAGATTAATAATCAGCAAATGCAGATGATGGAGTCTTAACAGCAAATTTCAGTAATCTCATTCAGCAATTCTACTAGATAAATTGTATACAAATCTATGGAAACATGCTTCTGGTTTTGATTCAACATTGCTAAAAGCAGGCAATATCATTCATTCTCATGCAATCACGCCTCGGGGTGACAGATATTGTGTATAAGACTAGCTTTAGAGATTTCTTTAGTTTGGTGTTGACATCACAGAGCAGATTTCCACCTTTCTGAAATCTGGACCAAGAGAGTAAAATAGTTGCTTAAATCTACCTGAAATTTGACCACTGCTCCAGTGTCACTCTCAGGCATTAAAGTGGTAAGGGTGGTGAAATACTCATACTACACATGAGCAGTTATCACTGCCTGTTTTATGAAAAATATATTAAGCTATCTATATTCCTTTGATAATTTCAGTTTGGTTATTATCATTCTTCACTGGAGAAAGAAAATATTTCCAGAGAAAGATAGATTGAAACTTTTTTAATAGACAAAATGTCTGTCCTTTTTGAAAGTACATGTTTAGATTTTTCACCTCTGCCATCGATTACATTATAGTAGAGAAGTCAAGCAAATCACTGAAAATCTGAATAATCACAAAACCTGATCTGATTTTCTTATCTTTTATTTTATGTTTGTATCAAATTCAGCAGTAGACTGTTCCACCACTGACTGAAAATTCTGCTTTCATACAGTATGCAGTGCCCATGCCCCCATAACCTTCAAAGAGTATAAAGAAGAGGAGCAATAATGGAAGGCCCAGCTTCATATAGTCTGGTCAAATAATCAACCACACTTTGTTTATTCACATGGATTAGACATCTAAACTCAAGATGACCTTGAGACTTCTAGGTTACAACAAGGTGGCAGAAATATTTGAGTCTGCAGAGAATTCCAAAGGACACTGATCTAGGAATCAATTTTTAGGCCTGTTTGGGAATTAATGTAAAGTTGCATTTCACAGTATCACAGTATCACAGTATAAGCAAGGTTGGAAGAGACCTCAAAGATCATCAAGTCCAACCCATTACCACAGACCTCAAGACTAGACCATGGCACCAAGTGCCACGTCCAAACGTGCCTTGAACACCTCCAGGGACGGTGACTCCACCACCTCCCTGGGCAGCCCATTCCAGTGGTGAATGACTCTCTCGGTGAAGAACTTTTTCCTCATCTCAAACCTAAACTTCCCCTGGCACAGCTTGAGACTGTGTCCTCTTGTTCTGGTGCTGGTTGCCTGAGAGAAGAAAGCAACCTCCTCCTGGCCATTTCATCATACATGGAGTAAAACACTATGTTTCTGCATGATATGAGATTATTAACATACACTAGTCAAAGAGTATTGCTTTCGTGATTATTAGGCTTGTATATCTTTTATAGACATTACAGCTTTTACACTTCCCAAGTAAAACCTTCCAGTCTATCTTTTCCCATTGAATTTGCATGAAATTGGCACTGTTTTCCTAGAAAGCCCCTTAAAATGAGCAGTTTTCTCAAAAGGTCACACAAAATTTTGCAATACTGTTTTTGCTGCAGTCTTATTTACTGCAACAAGTTGGTTCTAATACACCTTTTTCAGTTCACTCATTCACAGATATTTCCAGTGTGATGGGAAAGTGGTAGGGTGCAGTAATGGTTAAATTCTGTCTTCAGTTATGTGCCTGATTTGACAACTACTTAGAAATTGTCCAACAGGTCATTTCTACATTAGCTTTTCTGTGATGTCTTGGGGAGGAAAGAACAATTTTGAGATGGGAAAGAGAATAATCAGAAGTTTTTCAAGGATGTACTGAAAATGTCACAATACTTTACTTGCAAGTGACTTGTATGTAAAACTATGTCTGAATTACCAGTGGGAGTGCAAACCTTGATGAAAGAAGTGGTTAAAAGAAAATAGGAAAATGAAATGTGTTGAAACCAAAACTTTATTTTTTGGGCATTTTTAATATCTTTATATGCAAAGTCAAACATCTGCTCTCTTTCTTTTCCTTGTTCTTATTCCACACCAGAGAGAGAACAGTGTTTGTTCAACGTACAATCTTCTCGGAAAGCTGTCATTCTTCAGTGACTGCACCAAAAATGCTAACACAATAACTTGCTCTACCCTCTTCTACTTTTTCAAACAATTCCTCCTCAAGAAAGTGAAGACCTGACTGAAATGATATGCCTAAAGCTGACATACGTGGACTGGTTTTGAGGCTGTTTTAGGAAGCTCCTGCTCTTGATTCTCCTTTTTTATAGTTCTCGAATAAGAAGTGTCATTATAACCACAGGAGGTAGGGAAAACAAGACTTCTAGTAGCCATGTGAATTGATCCATTGCCAAGAAGTTATTCCAGACAGTAAGCTTCCAGGAGACATGCAGGGTACACAATCACCTGAAAAAGATGAAAGAAATTCCTCAAAATCAATACCGAAGTTTGACAGAATGGCTGTAATGAGCTTCAATCTACATACAACCTCTCCAAAGCCACATAGCAAGCCACAGACTTAAAGGTATTACCAGCAAGAAACAGAGAGAACTTCCAAGCCTCAGGGAAAAAAAAAAAAAAATCTCATAGATAGGTAGGTGGATAGGTAGATAGGTAGGTAGGTAGGTAGGTTGATACATAGATACATAGATAGATACATAGACCTCCTATTTAGCTTGTCCCAGAAGCTCAAGAAAGAAAAGACAATGTCATTAGACTTCAGAAAAGTTGCAAAATTGCATTATCTGTTTGTCTTACATGAACCATTCCAATTTAAGTTTTATAGCAGCAGTAGGGTAGCAGAATTCCTAGTCATATCCTTAGCAAAAGTATCCTTAGGAAAAGTCTTCAATACATTTAAAAAGAAAAAAACTTGCACAGTAGGAATGAAGTTAATATAAAGAGGACAAGTGACAGCACTTTCTGAAAGTGTTAAATGTGCTTAGATTCCTAGAATATGCTTTTCTGCAATTTCAAAAATTTTAAAATATAAACTTAACTCCTAATTTTACTTTGGAAAATTACAGAATGGTCCCCAATTATAAAAAATTGTTGCATACTTCTAATCTTTATTCCAGTTGAAAAATGTTTGTAGCTAAGTACTTGCATCAAGCATTGGGACACTGTAAAGCACTCTGAACTGGGTAATTTCTGTTAACTGCTTTGTTAGTAATGGCACCTTCTCTCAATGAAAGGGAAAAGAAATAAACAAACTTCAGTATTTACTTTCCTGCATGATTTTCTGATCTTCTCTAATTTTTTTCAAAGTACTTCTCCCTCCAAATTGTGAGGTGAAAACACTGTCAGATCAAACTTCTGACTGACGTTTTTGTCAAGACAACTCTTACTCTCTTTCTTCAGTCTGTCCTGCAATGCTACTGTCCATTGAAATAGGCTGCTATTAGGAGAATGCTGAAGGGTTCAAAAGCAGAGATTAATGGAATGAAAAAGACAAAGATATGAAAGGTGACTCGGGCCAAGAGAGGATAACCAGCATAGTCAGGAGGTGTAATTTTTAAACTTATATTTCATGTTCTGGCTTTTTTAATGAAAGAGGGCAGGACATATGGGAAATAAAAATATGTAAAGGGATGATAGAAGGAAAAGTAGAAAGACAGGAAAAAAAGTAGCAAACTAATGTGAAAGGGCTTATATTTAAGGGTAATTGAGGAAAAAGCGCAGTGCATTGAGCAATAGACTAGAGGCAGGGTTAGTACAGAAAGATAATAGAATTTGTTAAACCAATTGGCATAGTTAGAAAAGAACAGACAAGCTTTCAGGCATGCAAGTCCTTTCTCAGATCTGAAACAGCAGGGAGTACAATGGAACTTTTCAGGTACTGGATCTCTTATTACCCACCCACAGACAATGTCAGAATCCTGACTGGCAGAGGAGGCATAGCTTAATGATAGGTGACACCATCTGAATTATTCAAAATACTGATATCCAGAAAGAATTAGGATATCACCAAGTTTTGATATGCTACTGAAGCTCTTAAGCGTGAACTCACTTGAATTTGGAGAAGGTAAATTTGGGCACTTGTCCTCATTCCATTCTTAAAGCATTACCTTACTTTTGATATTTTTTGGGAGACAGGACCAGGGTTCACATGAGACACTGAGAATGGAGCACAACCTGTTGTTAGACCCACAGTTGACCCCCCTGCCTAAGCAGGGCAGCACTGTTCTTTTCTTTCATTTCCATGGAAGGGAGAGAGATGTTCTCAACTGGATAGTGAAAAGCAGCTCCAGTTTCCACAATTACTAAAGAGGCAACTCACACTGTTCATTTCTGGAATGAATATCTGAGTAAAGGCATAGCGCGAGTCCTAGAAAAGGAGGTCCATGAAAGACGGAGTAGAAGACTTCATAGAGAAGCAGAGCACAACATTCTCAGCTTCAGTTTAGTAGTATTGCTTCCTCATTGTCCCTCTTTAGGATGATGGTATTATCACAGATTCCAGATGTTACTATTATTTCCCACAGATTATCAAGTATTATGACCTTTACGCAATAGGGACATGTGTGCATGTGTGTATGAATGCATAGGAGTTGATCATGAAGGATGTCAACCAACAGGAGAGCACCTGCATTCATTAGGAGTTTGAGGTTTTCAACAACTGCCAAGGCTTGACACAATATCTTTTACTGAATTTACTATAATAAGGACAGTATCAACCACCAAAAAACAGAATCAGCAAGTACTGTCAAGATGATACTTCCATTTGATGTTAAACTACAACAGTAACAGCAACGTGTTAGAATGACAGACTGTTCCCCAACTACTATTATTTATTGCAGTAGCTCCTAGAGGACTAGCAGGTCAAGGCCCTCTTTTATTTGGTGTTGTTCATGATATACAGTAAATAATAGTGCCTGTCTCCAAAGCTCCAAAACTAGTAAGCTGACATGAAACCTTAAATATTTCATGACCTTTCCATAGCAATGAAAATACCTCTCTCACATCAAGATGCTACAAAACACAAATAAATGTTTCATTATGTAGTAATCTGAACAGATTAATTAACATTTCTGGGAGTTTTCCTTCCATGTTCAAGAGAACTGGACATTGAGGGGGTGAGAGAAGCATCTGCCATATGTGTTTCTATTTCTGATGCAAAAGGTTATGCTAAATGGTAAATGTACTAATGGTAAAGTGAAGAAAGCTACTGACACATACAGGGTTTAATTCTATACTTAGATACACTTATCCAAAAGATGTTATGTTTACTTCTAGAGAATTCTAGAGAAAAGAAGACTTTTCTTCTAGAGAACAGATATGGCGTGCCTGAAAGAGCCATTCCTAAATCATTCTGTGGGAGAAGGATGGTACATCAGGGACAATAGCTATTTCTGTCATCTAGATAAGTCCATTCTCTTTCAGAAAATAAATGGGCCAACTTCTCTGAGTCACACGGCTGCAAACTCATTAGCACTGTCACATTTCAGAAATGCTATTGTGAGTGCCTCTCATGCTGACATCATTCACTGTGCATAATAAAGCCACAACCTTTTCTCTTGGTTGGGCCCACAGCTTTGATAGGTTCTTTAGATTCTTCCTTCTCTTTTTTTTTTTTTCCCTATAAGCAGACTGCAGCCAAATTCTGCTATGTCTCCTTGAATTCTATCTTCAACAGTCAGATGTTTCTTTCTGATGATATCTCTAAAACACTCGGTCAGGCCCTTATCTTCTGCTTTTACCCTAATTACCTTATTCACTGCATCTCTTCCTTTCTAGCACCCCACATATTCGTGTCACCTTCTTCTCTGTACAATCCTATACTAAGGAGCATCTACCTTGCCTTTCAGTCTGACCTGATGTATCTTTTCCACACCTTGAATCCATCAATCTTCTGATTACGACATTTAAGTTTCTTCTCCCCATTTCAGAGCTTTGCTCTGCTTATTTATTCAAGTTGGCCCTTATTGCACTTCCTTCTCACCAGCCTGGCAGCAATTCCATCTTTGACAGCTGACTCCCTATTTCTCTGTCAAACTAATAATGGTCTCTTCCTTGCTATCCTTTTTAGCCAAATAGCAAGGCCATTGCTCTATTTTTCTTTTAAATTCCTCATCAGTACGCTCTTCTGATGAAATGCCTACATGAAAAAGCAAAGGCTGGTAAGAACACTGGGTAGGAACAAAGATTTTGAGACTTCTTTTGCCTAAAGCATTCAGAGCAAAAAGTGCAATTGCTTCCCTTCTTGCCTGTCCAGTTAGGATTTGCAGAGCAAGGCCTGTGATTGACCGCTGCCCCATTCCGACCAAGCTCACTGCCTTCTGTTTTATCAACATCAGTTAGGATAAACCCCATCAGTCTCCATCTCCAAACTGCCCATCAACTTTGAAGCTGAATGAGTTTTAACTGAGAGCAGAATTTGGCCTGTTTCCTTAATTAAATATGGTCCTGTCAGAATGCTATTACATTAGTTGGGGACAAAAAGAAAAGGAGAAGAAAAATTAAATTATGAAGAAAGGTTTTAAATCAGGAAAAGTCATTAAAAAGACATCATTAAATATATGGGAATTTAAGCAGCTTTTAACAAAGAATGCAGCTGGACAGAAAGCCTAACTATATTTTAAAATCTGACAAATATGTTCTGCTTTATAAATCCTAATCTTTAAAAGACAACACTACTGTACATTGAGGAAAGCTAGGTAGAATTTTTTATGCAAAGCCAATGACAATCCTAAAATTCAAGGACAGATAAGAGGTATGGTTCATTCTTATGTTTATAAAGTGCTATCCATCTAGACTTGCATAATATATTTTTGCAGAATCCTAAATCACCTAATACAGTGATAAAATGCATGTTGGCCCAAGTGCCAGCATCACAATGTTGCAATAAATTAAGTTCTAACGCAGAAGGATAGCTCTGCTTATTTATCTATGTACAAATACATATTTGCATACACACAAAAAACATGTGGACAAAATCAGAAAACAATGATTCTAGAACTTTGTAAGATGACAAAACTTCCAGCAATGTAAATGTAAAATGAACAGCGTAGTGCAAAACCTAAATACCACATAACCTCATGCTACAGCTGCAGGTTTCATAGAGCTTAATTAGAATAGATGCTTATGCACTAAGTGAATACTAAGTGAATAACACATAAAATACAGAATATCCAGAAATCAACTGCTGCCAGTTTTACCTAAATATTATCATGACAAAATTGAAATGATTTGGACATAACATTATACAGAACTCATCAGACTTTCTAACCACTCACACTCTATTAGAGTGGTCACCACTATAAACTTTACAGCATAATCTTTCCAAATAGCTAGCATTACTCTTATGGTATCTTCTATAGTTAGTGCATAAAATACCTAAAGAACATTAAGACAAAGTTACTGACTTGCAGTATTATTTATAAGAATTTTAACGAAAGTTGCTATGTTCTGTCTGTTGTAAAATGTAATAATTTCTCCTGTTTTCTTTGCTTTAAACATATTGTTCTAAGAGTTTCCATTTATCTCCAGGACCTGTAATGAGTCTGTGCTACTGTGGGAACTATCACCTCAGTGCACTCTACATGCTATTGTAATCTATGCATTTATAACAAAAATAGGTGGCTAAGGCCAGCACTTTTTCCTCATTTACTTTATATTGATATATGACAATCCTGATAAGAAAGAAATCGAGCTGCTATATTTGTAATGAATAATTTTATAATCAAATGCTGTATATTAACCTGGTCTTTGGCCAATCTAACACCTCACTGCCAAGTTCATAATTACATTGTTCTACAGCGAAGGGTATGAAATAAATTAATTTCATGCCAGTTTTGGTCTTACCCTGAAGTACATTTATTAGCTGGCTAGTGTCGACAACAATTAAAGTTTGCTAATTCAAGTCTTGATTTTCCCTGGTTAAATTATTTTTGATGTCTCTTCGCTCCATATTCTCAAGTCTAATCCGCTTTTTATTCTTTTTTTTGCATCTTCTTTCTTTGCTTAGTGGTTTTGCATTTTCCAGGCATGTTCCAACTTGTTCTGCAGTGAGAACTTCAAAATATATATTTTTATCCAAACTCTAACAAGTCTACAGCTAAAATCATGAGCATGCTTAATATAAAATTACATTTGGATTGCTGACTTTTATGGCACATCCAGCTGTAATGACATATTACTTATCAATCCCTCATTTTTAATGTCAGACATGTTATGTTAAGCTAGCTTGTTCAAGTAATGGATTTACTGATTAGTTCCTGTTTTGGTCTATAATTGTTCAATGATTTCCTCAATATCAGCTTAACCAAAAAAGCTTATATATAATTCTTTGCACTAGGCTTGAGAGAAATACAGAAACATTCACAGGAGAATCACAGTTTAAGTTAATCAATAAAGGTTTTATCGAGAGTTTTTATTTATAGTAAATGCAAATGTTAAAATAAAATGTTACAGCCATTAATTATTAACAGTTTTTTTAAAGCACAAAGTAAGAGTTGAATAAATGTACTTTAAGACACTTAAAGCCCAGGCATTCTTTTTAAAATGACTAGCTAAAGAGCCCCTTGGGCTGTCTTTTTACTGCTTTTCAAAGCTCTAATAGCACTTTTTCACCAAAGACACACCCCTTGAATCCTCGGAGAGATACAATAGCATAATTGTTCTTTTAGGTTTTAAGGCCTTGACATATCTGTCACTGAAAGAACAGTGAATAATAATACCAGAACTATTTTATGCAAATTCCACTTAGAGGTTTCAAGATTTTTGTGAGACTGATCTTGCCTCCTTGTTGACAGTTTTATTGTCACATTAGCTTAACATGAGAAAGTGGTAAAGTTTTCTTCTTTGTTAAGTAATATCCTATTTTAAAATCTTTTAGATAAAGTTAAAAACAAATGCAAAAACAATGAGATGGAAACATCAATTTGGAAAGGTATCAAAGGAGAAAACAGTCGTCATCTGTAAGATTTTTTTTTTGCCACTGGCTTTGATTTTCAGATTATAAGTTGCACTCATTATAATATGTAATATGTACAAAATGAATATTTACTTGCATATATGTGTATATTTACAGACACATATAGGGTTATGAATAAAAGATACTAGGATGTGTATTCTTAGGCTAGTCGATGATGAATGGCTCATATCTCAAGGTCGCAAAGCTACCAAATACTCTCCATGTATATATACATCTGTGTTCAAAGGCAGCTGATTGTATACAAACAAAATGCATGCTAATATTTTGCAACTACTAGATTCAGTTGGTAGAGAGGGTATGAGATAAATATATGCATGTATCATCGAAGATGCTTTTAGGCTGCTTTTGCAAAATTTCCTGAGAAGCAGAGATCTGAAGAAGATGTCATCTAAGATACAGTCACAAATACGTCTAAGAAACATTCAGAACTACTCATAAATACGGAATTTGTGAATGTATCTTAGTCTGGAGCCTGTTTACTCCAGTGCCAAACAGTATCGTACAGGTCTGTACTGAATTTACAAATAAATCATTCTGCAAAAGCAATTTTATTCTTTACGCTCCTCTGATAACAATTCAGCATTTTGCCCTGCTCTTCTGTTCACTGAAGAAGGTAAAGAAAGAGTCTTGATCTAAGCCAGTAGATTTTTTTGACTTATGTATAAAAGTATCCTCAGAAATCCTCCGACCATGGCTCTAAAGCCAGGTGAGTCTAGACCAAACTCTTGTGGCTTATGTACCTCTCCTTAAAGTGCAGTAAAACAAGAAGCACAAAAACAAATACAGAAAACATGTTCAAAGAACAAGAACAAGCAGAGGTCACACCCTACCTGTTTGGGAGTGCCTGTGGGATAAAACAAGGGGAAGGCACTTTGCCTTTTGTAAGGTGTCTATCTCAATATACTTTCATATAATGCTGGAAATTGAGCCATCTCCCAGGTCAAAATCTGTAACAGCAAAACATAAATTTATAGCAGAAAAATGTTACGGACTGCAAGAATATAGCTCCCTGTTAGCCCAGGGAAATCCAAAGTCCTTGCAGAGCAAGGAAAGGGTGACTATCCCGGTACAATCACAATATTCAACCCAGGTTTTTTTTCACTGTGATAATCCTTCCTGAAAATGGGAGAAAAAATAGGAATTGTGCTATATGTCTCTGTATCCTATCCATGAGGAGGGATGTGTCCAAGCATTCAGCACTCCTCCACGTACAGACAGTGAGAAGAGAGGATTCAGAGAATCCAAGAGATTTATGCTGTGCAAGTGTTTTTGCAATGAATTTTACACTGTTCCAATACACTTTTGTACGTTTATATCATGCCTCTAATTTGACTGTTTTCAAAGTATTGTGTCAATTTAGAGACGCCTATTTGATTGCACAGAGGTGCAGAACTACCCAGTACTGGAAAGGTAGTTCTGCCCAAGGGCATACTATGAATCGATATGATTATAAAAATGATCCTGGGATATTTAATATTCATGAGGAGCAAACATGACCTTCAGTTTTAAGCTCTTACCTGAAAGCACTATTACAGAATAAACTGCACAGAACTGTAGTATAATAAAAAGTTATTTTGCATAAAGTTGTGCAAAAACTTCTGCATTTACTGTGAAATGGAGCCATACTATATTTATATTGAATCCAGCTGCATAAGTTTTTATACCGAAAGTCATGAAGCACCAGGTTCAAAAGTTCTTCGTTTTCCCTTGAGTTAAACTCATTATATAGACACAAATCAGATTCAGATTTACCAGGCTATATCTCATTTGCAAAGTGTGGAGACTTACAGGACTCTTCACCCTCAGTACCGATTCAATAAATACCTCTGATCTGCAAAAATTCACATTATCATTTGTAAAGGAAAGAGTTGCTATTGACCAGACTGTGTATCACTTAGTGCTGGTGGTGAACAGCACCTCTGCCAGGCACCCAAAGCACAGCCAAGAGAATTTCTTGTAAGACTAACTGATCAGCAAGTGCTACGTGAGGGATTCAATGCAGTGCTCAGTGAACCCAAAAGATAGAATGGTAATGAGACAGGTCCCATTAAGTCTCAAAATTACAGGAAAAGAATACAATGTGTTATACTGATTGGACAAATGCAAGGGCTGCTTAAGATTAATTTTTCTCCCCTTACTAAGTTGTTCTTTAAACAGTTCATATGATTCAGATGACAGGTACTTAACCAGATTCCTTACTGGCTCAAGCTGGCCCAGGCTGGACTGTTGGATCCTCCATGGCAGATTATCTCTTTGATAGAGACTGTGGGGGAAAGAAAAGCTCTTAGAGCAGAAATCTTCCCAAAACTAATTTTGAGGTGTTTTTCCAAAGCATGCAACAATCACACCACCAAATATTTGTTGATGTGTATGAAACTATGTACATTTGCTCCTTACTTTGCATATGTTATCACAAATACGAGGTTACAAACATTCAGTCTCCTTGTGTTGGTATTTTTTTCCAAGGTCAGTGGGTGAGCAGTAGAGGGATGCCCAAAGGCTGAAGAGGAACTATGCAGCTACTGGGGCAACTGCTAAGCAGAACATCTCCTTTATAGTGAAAAGAAGAGGCAGGAAGGACTTTTTTTTTTTTTTTTTCTGGACATATTATTACCAGAGGGCAGAATAGAAGGTGCCTGGACTTTCAGGTTGTTGGTTTCTGTATAATGCTAAGAGTGACTGAGGTGCATAAATGAAGTGGGAGGAAAATTTGGAATAGGGCCCAGTTTCAAGTCTTCTAATGCCATCCTTCTCACCCTGCCTCTGATCATGGGGCACCTCACTCACTGCAGCTTCAGCCTGTTGATGTCTTCCATGTGAGCAATGGCAATCCTGAAATAAGGATTATCCCCTTTAGACATCACAAAGGGACATATGGAGCAAAGCCCTTGGTGGGATCTGACCAGTAGAGAAAACACTGGTTGTGTGCTTTGTGGCTTCTTTGAAGAACAGCAAGTACCTCAAAAATGGGAGGTGTGGGAGGCACAGCAAGAAGCCATGTATCTGAAGTACTGCCTAGTTAAGGGCTCCCCAGTTCAAGTCTGGGAACTACTGGAGAGGGTCCAACAGAGGACTACAAAGATGATTAGGGAATCAGATCATATCACAAGGAAAAGCTGAAAGACCTGGGGCTGCTGAGCAATGTGCATGGACCACATCTTAAATCCCAGCAGGGACACAGGAAAGAATGTAGTAGATGACTTTTGCTCTGAGTGGCATATTTGTACGAGCCATAAAGGAGTTCTATTAAATTACTACAAGTTCTGCATTCAGACAAGCAGCAATATCAAAACTTAGACTTCAGGGCTTCAGTGGTCAGAAAAGATTTACTACTTCTAAATGCACAAGTACTCAGCAGCAGGAGAGAAATGTCGTGTTCTGAATCAGCATAGACAGGCTATGACAGGAGACAAGCACACCAGATAATATATATCTAAGGTGAATTTTCATTTACAGATGCCTGATTGATGTAGCTTTCTTGAATAACTCAAGCAGGTAGGAATATCAGGAATTTTCCCCCTTTCTCTGCAGGCTACAGCAAGTTTAATTTCCTGAAACTTGTCACGATCATCTAGTTTCTTCCAGTTCTTTCCCTTTCAAGGGTCTTAGATACTGTGACACCTGAGTCCAATATGAAGTGCTTAACTTTAAAGCGAAGTTCAGGGATACTCGGGATGCATCCAATTAAAAATGACCTAACACCATATGAAGCACCTTTGAACTCAGGTCTTATTCTGAGTACTTTGTCTCTGAGATAAATTTTAACATAGATCTTGGTTTGGGTGAATTAATATCTTATTTATTCCTAATTAATTTTTTAATCACTTAAATTCTAATTAATTCCAATGTGATAGCTGATTTTATATCAATTGTTGTCAAAGCATCACAAATAGATTATACTATAAATATAAAGAAGTTAATCAGAATGATGTGCTCTCTGAACTCAAAATGATATCCTAGAGATAGAGACATGCCAGGAATTTGTCCATGGTGAGGCTGTAATGCAACTCAAAAAATTACAAATAAAAAAGACAACATGTATCTTTAATTTAAATTAAGAAATAAAAAAAAAAAACCAAACATTTTTAGTCAGAACAATGAACGAATTAAAAAGTGTATTTTGAAATATAAGCAAAGATATATTTTTATTCTAGTTTTTGCTTTACCTGTTAGTCCATTTATCTCTTAATTTTGTGGGTACTATCCTTAATTCCCTATATATTCTCAAGCACTAGATCTAAACTGAGATAATTTCATATTTATATCTATCTCCATGGATGCAGCTGAAACTTGTNTATCACTAGAACTGTGAAGGTGCTTGGGAAAACCCAACCTTGGCAAGTAAATTCCTTGCAAAAACCAAGAGAAGGTGAGCGGATGAGAATGATCTTAATTGTATTGAGCATTTCCTATCAAAGAGGTCTATAGTTAATCAATATCAGCAAAGGAAGCTATGACATGAAGATCAACATTCACGTTTAGCAAGGAGGTGTGAAATAGATAGAGAGATAGATAGAGAGATAGATAGCATGGATACCTAAGTACTGCAGGAGCAGTTCTTTCACTGCCAGGTACATTGAATTGCTGTAAAGTAAACGGGGATAGACAGACTCTAGGGCAGCTTAAAAGAGTGGAGGAGTCTCCTTAGGGAGTAGTCCTGCCCTGCAGAAGTGTTTCCTTGTATCTGTCAATTGCCTTAGAGGACAGAAGTAACACACTCAGTTAACAAAGAGACAGAAAAAGGCTCTGCCTTGCCTTTGTAGTGTTAAAGTCCATCTCAGGATTTGAGANGAACGAAGGAAAAAGTGTATTTTGAAATATAAGCAAAGACATATTTTTATTCTAGTTTTTGCTTTACCTGTTAGTCCATTTATCTCTTAATTTTGTGGGTACTATCCTTAATTCCCTATATATTCTCAAGCACTAGATCTAAACTGAGATAATTTCATATTTATATCTATCTCCATGGATGCAGCTGAAACTTGTTTGCCTGCACAAGCTTATTTTCCTGTTGATGTAGTACATAGAATTAGATCACAGAACCATAGAATAGTTGAGGTTGGAAGGGACCTCAAAGATCATCTAATTCCAACCCCCTGCCATAGGCAGGGACACCNGAAGCTATGACATGAAGATCAACATTCACGTTTAGCAAGGAGGTGTGAAATAGATAGAGAGATAGATAGAGAGATAGATAGCATGGATACCTAAGTACTGCAGGAGCAGTTCTTTCACTGCCAGGTACATTGAATTGCTGTAAAGTAAACGGGGATAGACAGACTCTAGGGCAGCTTAAAAGAGTGGAGGAGTCTCCTTAGGGAGTAGTCCTGCCCTGCAGAAGTGTTTCCTTGTATCTGTCAATTGCCTTAGAGGACAGAAGTCACACACTCAGTTAACAAAGAGACAGAAAAAGGCTCTGCCTTGCCTTTGTAGTGTTAAAGTCCATCTCAGGATTTGAGAACCTGATACAATGTTTAATTTCCAAAAATGGCAATAGGAATAGACATTGTGGAAAATAAGGAATCAGAGGGGAGTTAAGGCCTGGAGATACTATAGAATAATGGAAGCTCAAGGGAATAACTAGAAAATAACAGAGGGAAAAGAAAAAAACACCAAATGGAGAATGTGACTCATAACCTTAACAGAGAACTGCATAAGTTGATTCAGAAGTGCTCCAAGTGAGAAACCAAGGACACTTCAACATACCTGGAGGTGAGTTCTCTCAGCCTCCACCTCCCCCCCTTCAGTAATTAGTGAGGAAATTACATGAGCATTAATCTCCATTCCACATGAGGGGTGTGTAGGGAGCTAAGCCTCACCCAAATACTCTTCAGCCCTCCCTTGGGCAGATGTTCCTCCAGGCACTAAAGAGTTTCACACATCACCTCAAAAAAGCATCAAGCTTCATTCTCTAAGTCCTGATACTCCAACTCCCAAAGCAACCCCATCTACTTTTCTGTATTTTAGCTTGTTGTTGGAATAACAAAACTCACCTTTATCATGGCTACAGCAAACAGAAAGAATATAATTAATCCTCTACATTTAAAGTTTTGGATTTTTGCAGCCAGCCCACAGCATTTGTTCATGGCTAAGCTCTGGGATCTTAAGCATCTTTTGCATTCCCCTATTTCCATTACCGAGCTATCTCTATCCAGAGTAAAATCTAAACCTTTCTCACAGGTATCTTATAAATTAGTCACCTCAGGCTTAATATGAAGAAAGAGCTTCTTCTCCATTCTTCCCAGCCACTGTAGACAGTATTTACAGTCTGTGTGTCACTCAGGCCCAGAATGTCAGAATGTTCAGCTCAGGGCCTTCTGTCTATGCCCTCACAGTGAAACTTTAAGTCTTGCTAAGATTCTTTCTGCATTCCACTTATCTATGCAACATATCCAGACCATGTTGCTTTGACCATGTCATTACCCTTTATGCATACCTTTGTTTGGCTCCATCTTCTCTTAATACCTCAAATATAAGCATATCCTGCTATTATGGAGTCTGTGTGTCATTTCTCAATCAATAGCTCTCACCTCTGACCAATTCATTATGTTTGTTTCCTTCTAAAGCTTATCAGGTCTCCTAGCGTGAACCAGTTGCCTATTAGCATTCTCAGAGAGTTTTAAGTGTGAAAATCTCTCATAAAACCTCTTCTTTTGCTCAATAGCTATAAAAGTCAATTATTTTGCATCTATAATTGTCATGATTTTTTTCTCCTGCAGGATTCTCTTGGGACAGGATCAGGATTTTTGTCAGGGAACAAGTTACATCTCCCACATTATTTTGAGCTACCTGTACTGACTTTAGCAATTGATTTTGAGACAGGTTCCTTCAGAGATACACCTTCTTACAACAATTAGCCATAGACACTTCCGAAGAAATTATCAGCCAAGGGTTATTAGAGTAAAGAATAACTTTTCTTGCCTTTTGCTCAGACATCCAAACCGTGAAGGCTGTCTTCTAGAAGGCAGACTTAAGCACATGGTGTAAGTCTGAGTTTCATCTAAGCTTGTCAAGATTCTTTGCTGGTCAGTTTGGTTGGTGGTTCATATTTCTTTCACAAGCACAGAGTAACAACAAAGGACTTCTCCCTTTCTGCCTTTTTGTCTGCTTCTTCCAACAAACATTAAATGTATTCTGTTACAACTCCTGCTGTTATACTCCCTTCTCATCCTAAGCTTTTGCCATTTTTCAAAGACAGTGCTTCTTCTTCTAAATTCCATTTGAGTCTCCTACATACCCTTCTGGTTATGGTCAGAGCTAAATCTAACCTCCCATTCACCACTTTTCTTTAGCCCCATCCTAATATACTGACAATATTTCTTATTGCTGTTTTCTTACCTTCCTTATTTAGATATTCTCATCCAATATACCTTCAACTGATTCTACTCAGTTCTGAGGGTGCCATCAGAAACAATTTCAGTATCCATTCCACCAGTACAATGTAATATAGAACAAAGTTTTTGCTGGAGAGTTCAGGACCTTTATCAGCTGAAACAAGTGCAAAATATGGATTTTAATGTCTAATATGATTTGAAATGCAGATCAAATTAATTTGGTGGACAGTATCTAGTTGTACAAGTAAATTGGCTAAAAGTGGGTCAATGAAATCTTCTAATTTGTACACCAAGAAAAATTCTAACATTTAAACATCGATATTGTTTAATATTCTGTACATTTCACTTGTGTTTGTCTCTTGATTACTTGAAGGCTAAAATTCAATTAAAAACCAAAATATTTAAGAACATAATCATACAGATGTATAGAAAAGTATATAAAAGCATCCTTGACATGAAAAAATGTAAATCACAACACTTGTAACTTACTTTATTTTCTTTTCTCCTCCCCTTTTTATAAGGCATAAAAAGAATTTTAAAAAAAAATGTAAAAAGGAAACCAGCGTAGTTCTCATTCATGTTGATGTCAACAGCCCTACATAGACAGGTAACAGGAAAATACCACCCCAGGGATTCTATTCATGGTGCACAGCAGGGCTCTGTCTGTAATTACTGTGGCCTAGTTATTTCTCATGGAAAAAAAGTCCAGCACCAGATCCCTTTTTTTCTTAATAGGTGAAGTTGAACCTAAAGCACTGTAATTTTAATCAAATCTTTCCCATCTGTGTGTAGTGTCTCTGAGAAGTTGAAGATTTAAGTGTATGTTGTAAGGTTTTCTGAATAGTCCCGGAGTGGGGAGAAAGGGCAGAGAGATGGTAATTATGTTACACTTAAAGGTATTTCTGTTGCCAAGAAAGGGGGTTTTGTTGTTGTTGTTGTTGGTTTGGGTTTTGTTGTTTTTTTTTTTACTCCTTTCTCTTTCTGTCTCTTCTCTCCCTTCCCATAGTGAAGGTTAAGATGATGTCATGGACAGATAACATATACTGCAATGGAACAGAAGGCAAAGCCAGAATGAGGAGGGAACTAATAAAGCATCATTTTATAATACATCCATGAATTGTTTTAAAAATATAAATTTTCAAGAAGGATGATTAAGTAGTTTGAGGTGGTATTTTGTACATTACTTCTTTTCCTCGATGAAGTCTCATACTCAGAAACTCTAAGTCAAAGATTATAGTGCATATCCTATCTTTAATATTTTTGATTTCTAATAACAGCACCAGTTTGTGTCCATAGCCTTCGAGATTCCTTATGTACCACTCTGGGTATGCTTTCATTTCAAAATAATTTTTTAGACAGAATTAACGACACAAACAAGCTATACATTCTGAAACAATTGTTTCTGCCAGGCTATAATTTTCCAGGATATGCAGGATGATTTCTTGGAGTCTACCTTGCCGATGTGTCACTGGACTGTGATGAGATGCCAAAGTTCAAAAGCACAGAAAATCCAAACATGTGGTCAACACTTCTCATGTCTGGACAGGATGCAAGGAATAAAAGAAATCATTTTTAGACCATGTTGAAACAAGTTTGAAGAAATTCGGGAGGAATTTATCACAGAAAGTAGAACCGGAACGTTGGAAAACTTTTAGATTTATGCTTAGTTTAGGTTTGGGTGTGGCTTAATTTACTTAATTGCTGTTTGCATTTTCAAAATATCTGCAGTGACACAGAACACTACAGCTTAAGAACTAGAAGAAAGAATTATCAATTGACTTGATGCTACGGCTGGTGCTAAACACATATTTCCTCTATTTGTCTTGTTTATGGTAAGTTGTTCTCTGTCTATAAACTTAGGGATGGTAAGGGCTTAAATACTTTGATGTTTAATATAATATTGAAGAATGCAAAGGATGGCCTTTTCATTTGGTTAAGCCAGTTTAAGATTGGGGTTTATTTTCCCATAGAACCTCATAATTATAATACTACTCCTGTCCTATTGAATGAATTTATAATTAACGCAGTTGTAATCTGCTGCTCAGTTCCATGTTATTGCTCTTCTGAACAAATACAAGTGATTGTGTATTAGTGTCTGAGAGAACAGAATTTTCACAAGCATTTTATTGCAGTAGATTACTTTGTGAAAACTTGGTGACAACCTGGAAGAAAGTTATAAGATGGAAGCAAATACTCATCAAACACAATAGTCACTGCCTAAGTTGTATTTCCCGACCTGTGAGTACCAGGAATCATATCTCCCACCCTCTGAGTTTCTGTCAGCAATCAACACCATTTACAACACATGGTGTATAGAGAAAAATTACATTTCAATGATAGTTGATCTCTGTTATGACACGTATCTTCATGGTTACAGAGGGGAGAGATAACACATCACCAAAATAGCCATGAGTGATATATCTATCTTGCCTTATAAGAAGTGTCATAATAGATATTGGCTATTTAGAAAATCATTGTTCAGAAAAGAAAGTTATTTATTAAGTCTAAGAAAACTAAAGCTAGAAGCATAACTAGAAAAGGAATTTTTCAATCCTGTACTACTTACAGAAGTCTGAATTTTGCCATTACATGACATAATCCAACTCTACATCTAAGCATTAACTGGTGACAGCATATTATTACTTTCATACTTAGAGGTAAGTGCACATGCTACATGAAAAAAAAACACCAAAATGGGACACAAAAATGTTACAGTTGAAGAAATTTATTATATCTAGGCTGTTAATGGGTAAGGCAAGAATATACTGTCTACAAAGATGATTCCATATGATCTCTAATAAAGCCTTCATAACATTGTAATCTGTCATATATACTACAGAATGGCTGCCTTCCAAATGGCTGGAGAGCTTTGAATTTTGGCCTGCTTTCTTACAGAATAAGAGAAATTCCTCCCATGTGCCTGTCAGTTTTTCTTTGTACCTTTTTAAACCAATGACCAACTGCGACTCCATTTGAAAGTGTAAAACTTAAAGATAATTAGATATTTTGTAAAAATCAGTGGCTAAATAAGGGACGTCCCTTGTGACTTCCCATCTAGGAATAGCAGGGAGAACTTGGCTACTATATATTCCTCTTGGCAGTAGTCAGCATATGCACATGGTAAGTTTGCCACACAGGTTACATGAAGTCAGCAGGATTATTGCAGGGGCAAATCTGGGACGTCACTAGGAACTGGTAGGACACAATAAGTCTCTTATGTAACCTGGCATTGCATGTTCTGCTGCTCAAAAAAAAAAAAAAAAATTTCTGTGTCTCTCCAGTTGTACAGTCAGGACTGCTCTAAAATCTGCCTTTGCTTTAGGAAAACTTCTTTCTAAGAACTTCAATTCATGGATTTTATAGTCAGAATGGAATTTCTGAAAGATGTGAGCTCCTAGCTTGACATGACACAGAATTTTATCTCATAGTTCCCATAGGATTATTCTCCATTGCTATCTAAGTGAAATATATTTAATAAGTATATGGAGCAAAAAGATTTAAAGGTGAATCTTTATTCTCACTTCCTGGCTAAGGCTCCTACCAGCAAAATGCTCAGGAACTGGAAACAGCATATGAATTCAGTAATAGCATGTGTGAAATTAAGCAAGTATTTGGTTTTCAATGGGTCTGGGCTAAGGTTAGGATTATGCAACCAAATTCGGTTCTCATCTATAAAGCTTCAACCTTCTATAACACAGAGAATTTGGTCATTAGTCTGAAAAAAAGGCAAGTTATGACATCACTGTACAAATGCCAAGTTTTTCAAATTCTTAAAGAAAATTATTGGTACATCAGGTAACTACTACATATGATAACGAGTTGTTGCCAAAAGTGACAGGTAAGTGTAATTCACAAAATATTCTTCTTATATATGCTGGGTTTGATTTTGATTAAGATTAATGACATGTTACGTTATTTTATTTCACCTGCACCCTGAGATATATGATAATCTATAATTTATAGCTTCTAATATATATTATCTATTATAATATAATAATATTATATAATAATACTGTAATATAATATCATGTGAAATGCGTGTCTTTCCGGCTGTAAAGCTATAGAAACAACTACAAGGTGAATTAAAAAGAGCTGTCAGCTCAGATTTTGTTACCTGTTAACTTATGTATACAAGTGCAAGTATTCAAATTTTACTTTGTAGTTTAATATTTATATAACTAGCCACTTTTGAACACACTTATACGTGTAATGCTTCCTAGACAAAATACATATTAAAGTCAACACGACATAAAAGTAACTTTTTCCAAATTATGATTTCTTCATTTTGTTGAAGAAAAAAAAAATAAATTATGTGCCAACCACATACATAGAGATAATAACTCTTTTTTCCTTTCTTCTCTTCAAAACACAACCCCAGTCATTAAACCTCCCATAAAATTTGAGAGTTTTGCTTCTCACCATAGGAAGATTTTAAGAAAAAACATGTCATGCTCAAGCCAAAGAGTTACTTTTTTCTAAGTTTGTGATTTTTTTTTTTTTTAATGTTGATTGCACCTTGTGCATTTTGATACATTCAGTTCCAAACAACGTGATGTACCAAGTCACTGTAGATGGAAACAATGAAATGCTTGGGTTAGGAGGCACTCAAAATGTACCCATGATATTATATTATGCCAGTATGATTCTTAGGCTGTGTGTGTATTATTGGTTAACTAAGGCACAGGAAATAATGTATATGAAAAGATATGTCTTCTTTACTTCCAATGAAATAAAAATCTCAAATCAAAAGCATCTGTCTTTTTTCGTTTATATGTCAAAATATAATTGGCTATGGTTGGGGTTTGTTGCCTTTATTACTTTTAATAGCTGTACAGCCACTGATTGCCCAAGCTGATGGTTAATTTAATTTCTGTCAATACAATATTGGGGCTGTCTGCATATTCAGGCCATGATTAACTGCAGCAGAGTCCATAACAGTAGTGTTATTATTACTGCATTTAACTACCTCTCGGGAGAAGACAAATTAAATTATGTTGAAAATGCTGTTGATTATCATTACGGACTTATTTGTAGAGCANGCAGGGGCAAATCTGGGACGTCACTAAGGACTGGTAGGGACCAAAAAGTCCCTTTTTTAACCTGGCATTTCATGTTTTGCTGTTCAAAAAAAAAAAAAAAAAAATTTCTGTGTCTCTCCAGTTGTACAGTCAGGACTGCTCTAAAATCTGCCTTTGCTTTAGGAAAACTTCTTTCTAAGAACTTCAATTCATGGATTTTATAGTCAGAAGGGAATTTCTGAAAGATGTGAGCTCCTAGCTTGACATGACACAGAATTTTATCTCATAGTTCCCATAGGATTATTCTCCATTGCTATCTAAGTGAAATATATTTAATAAGTATATGGAGCAAAAAGATTTAAAGGTGAATCTTTATTCTCACTTCCTGGCTAAGGCTCCTACCAGCAAAATGCTCAGGAACTGGAAACAGCATATGAATTCAGTAATAGCATGTGTGAAATTAAGCAAGTATTTGGTTTTCAATGGGTCTGGGCTAAGGTTAGGATTATGCAACCAAATTCGGTTCTCATCTATAAAGCTTCAACCTTCTATAACACAGAGAATTTGGTCATTAGTCTGAAAAAAAGGCAAGTTATGACATCACTGTACAAATGCCAAGTTTTTCAAATTCTTAAAGAAAATTATTGGTACATCAGGTAACTACTACATATGATAACGAGTTGTTGCCAAAAGTGACAGGTAAGTGTAATTCACAAAATATTCTTCTTATATATGCTGGGTTTGATTTTGATTAAGATTAATGACATGTTACGTTATTTTATTTCACCTGCACCCTGAGATATATGATAATCTATAATTTATAGCTTCTAATATATATTATCTATTATAATATAATAATATTATATAATAATACTGTAATATAATATCATGTGAAATGCGTGTCTTTCCGGCTGTAAAGCTATAGAAACCACTACAAGGTGAATTAAAAAGAGCTGTCAGCTCAGATTTTGTTACCTGTTAACTTATGTATACAAGTGCAAGTATTCAAATTTTACTTTGTAGTTTAATATTTATATAACTAGCCACTTTTGAACACACTTATACGTGTAATGCTTCCTAGACAAAATACATATTAAAGTCAACACGACATAAAAGTAACTTTTTCCAAATTATGATTTCTTCATTTTGTTGAAGAAAAAAAAAATAAATTATGTGCCAACCACATACATAGAGATAATAACTCTTTTTTCCTTTCTTCTCTTCAAAACACAACCCCAGTCATTAAACCTCCCATAAAATTTGAGAGTTTTGCTTCTCACCATAGGAAGATTTTAAGAAAAAACATGTCATGCTCAAGCCAAAGAGTTACTTTTTTCTAAGTTTGTGATTTTTTTTTTTTTAATGTTGATTGCACCTTGTGCATTTTGATACATTCAGTTCCAAACAACGTGATGTACCAAGTCACTGTAGATGGAAACAATGAAATGCTTGGGTTAGGAGGCACTCAAAATGTACCCATGATATTATATTATGCCAGTATGATTCTTAGGCTGTGTGTGTATTATTGGTTAACTAAGGCACAGGAAATAATGTATATGAAAAGATATGTCTTCTTTACTTCCAATGAAATAAAAATCTCAAATCAAAAGCATCTGTCTTTTTTCGTTTATATGTCAAAATATAATTGGCTATGGTTGGGGTTTGTTGCCTTTATTACTTTTAATAGCTGTACAGCCACTGATTGCCCAAGCTGATGGTTAATTTAATTTCTGTCAATACAATATTGGGGCTGTCTGCATATTCAGGCCATGATTAACTGCAGCAGAGTCCATAACAGTAGTGTTATTATTACTGCATTTAACTACCTCTCGGGAGAAGACAAATTAAATTATGTTGAAAATGCTGTTGATTATCATTACGGACTTATTTGTAGAGCACAATTACTGATCTGTTGTAAAATAAATCAAATTTTTTATCATCTTGGTATAAATTAAATGTAATGTAGGCGAATAGAGAGTGGTTACTGAAAGAGTTCAGGCAGCTTTGTATAAGTCAACTGAGCACTGAATTAAAATAATAATCACAGATGAACATGATATTATATTTTAATAACAAGCTACTTCATGACCAAGTGTGTCTCATAGATTATGGGACTTCAACAATAAAAAGCTAACTTAAAATGCTTTATATGCTGTTGACTTGAACAAAAGGTTGAGGTCTTCATATAAATAATTTTCTAGTTTCTTCTACACAGACTGGAAACACAGTTCAAGTAATCAATGTAAGGCACCACTTAAAAATTATAATTACACTAATAGCTTACATATGACAGTACTTTATCTCTCCTCCTCTCTTTATGATATACTTATCTCTGCTATACTATATTAGTACCTTATGGAATGTGGGGCTTCACCCTTAATTTCAGTGAAAACAAGATACATGCAACATACTTACAAATATTTAATTACACTGAATGCCCACTATTGAAGGCCCCTTAACCCCACTACTTCAGAAAGGGCTAGGCAGTTACTTACTGATTGATAGAGACAAATATGAGCAGGTATAATGTATCCCTTCCTGCTCTCTCCATAGTAAGAGATCCAGCTTCAGTCAGGTTTCTTCAGAACATCAATGACATTAGGAACACGCGAAGAGGTAATGCAAGGAAAGCATAAGAAGAAGCTGCCCTCGCTATCTTTCTACCCCAATGTAGTGAAAATGATTCACTATTAACAATGATATTAATTTTGATGTCCAGGCAGAGATTGTTAATAACTATGAAAACTGTTTACTAACATTAAATCTCGCAAGAAACCTTATTTACAAGGTTCAAAAATGCACGGTTTGGAAATTTATACATACAGGGAACAGGCAAAACTGGAACACTTTAAAGGCAACTAGCATAAGCAAACATTTTTACTGGAAGAGAAGGTTTGTGCGGTCACACTGCTTGCAGTTAGTTATCCTGCTTAGCCACTGGATGGACACAGGAAGCTCCTTTCTGCTTATGGCAGAAGGCAATTAATGATTACAAGAGGCTTGAAGTATTTACTCACAAAAATATCATGGGACAATACCCAAAGCACGTGGTGGGGCTGCTGCCTGGTTGAAAGCTGTTAGAGGCTTTGGAGTTTCCTCAGGCTCCTGGGTGCTTCAGAAAAGGAGGCAGATGATCTTTGACCTGGTCCTGGCTCTCTTGCAGCAGGCTCTCATGTGCAGGCAGATGTCTTGCAATGTGCAGTCCCAGCACAGTGTCAAGCTGGCTGTGCAGGCTGAATGCGTGGAGGCGTCAGAGCCTGATCCTGCTCGCTGAGGTCCCATCCAGCTCAGGATCAATGAGGCAGTAAGCAGGCAGGGATACAATAGCAGGGATACAATAGCAGAGAGCACAATAGCAGAGAGCACCCTTGTGCTACCTGCTCATCCCTTTATATCCATTCAGCCTGATACTTATGGGCCTTTGGACATAGATTAGCCAATCAGGATGGCAGTTTGCCCAATTTGACCATATTGGTGAGGCTGAGGCTTTTGTCCCCTTTCCTGTGGCCACCACCCCCAGCACAGAAGGAAGGGGAGCAGGGGAGCATGCCTGGGCAAGCCAGGACATTTACGAGCCCACCTTGGGCCTATTTAGGCCTACCACGACACCCAGTTCAGCCTGAATCTCCCTTTCATGGGACTCGTTCCTCAGATGGTATATACACTGTACCCCTCCATCAGCATCAGCAACTTTGTGGGTTTGTATCATTCAGAAGTGTTCTTAGAAGTTGCGCTTGCCCAGCTCAACCATTGCTTAACAATCTCTGATGTAAAACAGGCCTTACTAACTACTATGCATTCCAGTATTCCTTACATAGAAAACAAAATCCCATTAGCATCCACGGACATTTTGCCCTAGAAAGAAGCTATATAAAAAGCCCCAGGATAAGCCATTTCAGTACATGTCCATCAACTTCAATTATAGAATTTTACTTTTAATTTTGCCAAACTTTGGTCTACAATCAACCACGTTACCTCAGGGTTGCTTCTTCTCTGTCCTTCCTAAGTTTTCAGCAGAAGTCACTCAGTAATTCCCATGAACTAAATCTGCAGTAAGAGTACTTGAGCCCCACAGTTCCTGACATGCCAGCTCCTCTGAGTTTTTGTTCCCAGCACACTGAGCTCCTAACTGCATTAGGCATGCACTCCCAGTATGTTAATCACATCCATTATACTCCAAGCCTTACAAAAACTTATATACTGCTCCAGAGTATACAAGCAAATTACATCTGTAAAGCACCCTTTGGCCTAGCAAAAATATGATGGGCAGAGAGCCACAAGTTCTAGTTGCAGCTCTTCATCTGACGTTAATAATTCTGTGCACTACATAACCCTTATTATGCAGCAAGGCCTCATTAAGAAAGAGACAAGTATCATTTGCTATATTTTGCAGATGGATTAACTCAGGGGCTGTCATTTGTGGCTTAGCAGAAATCAAACCCCAGGTTTTTAACAGAGCAGACCCAAGTTGCATGCATTTAGCTAAGCTTCATTTCAAATCTATGTGTTTAGCTTTGCTTTCTGCAGTTACCAAATCATATTTCCACACAAAGCCAGAAGCTGAACCAAGAAATTTTGATGCTGCTGATAGATCTATGAGTGATAGCTTGATTTTTCAGGGCAGCGGTTTTCTTTCTTTGCCTTTGCATGTTTAAAGACATGAAAAATGTCATACACAATGCAGTCTTTCAGTAAAACAGCAATAAAAGTAATTTGGAGAAGTGTCTTAATTAGAAGACCACAGGATTAAAAAAGTTAAACTGCTCAGACTGTTTTCTGTTCCCTCATGTAAAATATAAAAACAGTGATTCAGGTATGACATTAAAGTTGGTTCCTTGTTGTTTGTACCACAAGGTTGAAAACTAGAGAACTTTTCTTTAACCATTAGCTTTACCGTACTTCAGACTACCATAAGAAGGAATGGGCATTGCACATAGAGTTTATAATATAATTTCAAGTGTGAGACAAAACAAGTACCATCAAAAGCAGAAGATGGGCAAGATTTTAGCTGTACTTCGAAGAAGAAATTATATAACAGAGAAGGAAATAAAAAATATGCAGAAATAATCTAAAAATATTCTTATGATCCATTATGAAAAATGATGATAGACTCTAAATTAGAGGAAACTGCTAGCCAGTTTTCAACAACCCATGAGGAAAACATTTTTGTTCAATCTATACTAGCAGTCAAATGCCTTTCAGTTTTCGGTGCAGCCACTGCTGACTTCTCTAGTGTTTCTGCTTTAAAAAGAAGGACTTATAGAAAATTGGTCCTAGAAAGCTTTAACAGATTACTTGTATAGAAACAGCATGTATAGTCTTAGGTTTCCTATCTGCACGTTTATCAGAAAAGGCGAGTCAATCAGAAACAGTACTTATTTTTAAACCATTATTTTTGTTCACACACTGCTTCCCTCACCCTAAGATGATGCTCTGTATTACAACAGAGGTCAAATGAAGCTGAAAATAAGGTCAGATGAACCCTGAATTCAAGGCTTTTTTAAAAAAAGCATGAAAAGTTTCAGTGTGTGTAGATACGTTCCCATCAGCTCCTACTGTTTAAACTTCTCAATGTTCACCTCCCATACTGCAAATTAACACAAAACTGACCAAATCTGCTCATGTGGCATTGGCAGGAAAATGTGTGACATCACACATGCAGAAGAAAATTAATTCAATACAGCTTTTAATATTTTTTGAAGAGGTAACCAGTGTGAGTTTGCATAGACAGGTATATAAAAGAATATATCACTATTAACAATCTGTTTGATCAAAGATTCCAAATACCCATAAAAAGCACGCCAGACTTCCGTAAATGGTACCAGTACATCCTCTTACCAATGAATGCTTTGACTGAAATAGTGATGTTATTTCAATAGCTATACTCAACATTGCTGAAATATGTTCCACAAAGGGGCAGCTCTGAGAGGATCCTGATACAGTAATGGAAGGCACTGAGCTTATTTGATGTGACACACTCCATTCATCTTCATGAAAGTTTCAAACTCATGAGATAGATACAAACTGATGTCTATTGTCATTTACTGGCAAACTATGAGGTGTAAACGCTTTACACAGTTTTCTCACAAACATGAAGTGGGATGATAGTTTTGATGGCACTGATGGATGGTGTCCTTAAGGCCAGGGGAATGAGACTCACAACAGCACTGACACTGTGGGATCTATCAGCTGTCTTTAAAAAAAAGTGGATCACAAGATAGTACCAGAGTGCAAACAAGTAACAGTGCTGATTTCCTTCACTCCCCAGGAACAAAGTCCAGATAGTTTGATAACTGCTCACAAGATGCCAACTGTGAAGTTCAGAGGCGATCCGTGCTTCAGTATATGATTGTATCTTATAATTATGTCTTCCATATATGATTAATATGAAATATACTTTCCATGTACAACTTCAGTCTCTTACACCAGAAATACCTATGGATGAGAAAGGAGTCTCCAGCTTACCTTGGGCAAGAGAGGTAATGGTGCTGGGTAGGAAAAAAATAGTTTAATATTCAGCCAAGTTATTATACTCATTAACTGTCAAAGCCATCTATCTGCTCTTGTCAAAGCAAAGCCATCTAGGAATCTTCCTGGAGCTTTTTCAGCCTCAGGACAGACTTTCAGCACAATCTTTAGAAATCTTTAGAAAAGCACATACAAAACCTTTAACTATCTGCATCAGCCTTCCCTTGGACCTCTGCATACTCAGATACAACTTTCTTAATTATAGCTTAATAGCTTTCTTAATCATTCCAAGTTATAATGAATAGCATCATGGAATAAAAGTAGATGATAAGATAATATGTGGCACACTGACAAGACTCAAAGCAATTGTTAAGGAAGGGTATAATTATCCATATTTCACAGATTTGTAGAATGAGGTGTAGAGGGGTAACTTCTTTCCCTGGACACAATGAAGCTGTGGCAGAAATAGAAACCGTCATGTAGCCTTTATTCCTATACTGTACTACTGTGTTTTGAAATGTGGAGTAAAGAAAACATTACTGTAAAATATGATGTAATCATAATTTTGATTAAACCCCAGATCATGCTAAAATACATCCTGTTCTATAATAGAGGGACAGGTTGAGCATTTTGTTTTGCTGTCTCTAATTACAAATATATGCTTCATTTATCATAATATTCTCCATAGAAGATCAAGGTGCACAAGAGATTTGTCTGACATCACTACATGAGCAAGTTGGGAACAAGTTCTCTTTTATAAATTAAATTCAGTTCTTTAACAGGAATGGGAAAAATTGTCTATATAAATGAGTAAATGAGGGTTACATCAGTGCTTATAACTCCATATGTGGCTTTTAGATTCATAATTTTTAATTCTTCTTAGGAAATATTTTCATCTGTGTAGTGGAGAAGGTAATTAATTAATGTGAGATGATATTTTAAGTTTTCAAAATTTAAGATTGTTTATTAATATTCAATATTCAGAATCTCACCACCCCAATCACTAGGTAATAACAGGATCTAGAGATAGCTAGTAATAATATATAACATTAATTGAACTCGATTGAACTAGAAGAGAAGGTTGCTGCACTTAGGGTACCACTCGTGGTCACTATACCGCTTGCCCGCTAGGTGGACTCAAGGAGCTCCTTTCTGTTTATGGCAGAAGGCAATTAGTGATTACAAGAGGCTCTAAGTATTTACTCACAAAATATTATCAGACAGTACTCAAAGCACCTAGCGGGGTTGTTGTCAGTGGTCTCAAAGACATTACAGGATTTGGAGTTTTCCCAGGCTGCTGAGGAAAGGAGGCAGACAATCTCTGACCCGGTCCTAGTTCTGTGGATGATCTGTGTATCTCCAGGACTTCCCATCTTGGTAGGAGGCTTTCAGGTGCAGACAGGGTGTCTTGCGGTGTGCAATCTTGGCACAATGTCACACTGGCCACGCAGGCCAATTGCATGGAGGCATTTAGAGCCTGTTCCTGGTAAGCTCTTGGAAGGCAGTTTCCAGGCAGTTCAGGTTATAATAAGGCAGTAAGCAAGCATGGATACAAGGGTAGAGCACGTTGTGCTACCTGTTCATCCCTTTTTATCAATACAGCCCAAGACTAATGGGCCTTTGGACATAGATTAGCCAATCAGGATGACACTTTGCCATGCTTGACCGTATTAGGTGAAGCCATAGGCTTGCTTTACCCAAATTTTGGCAAAGCTCAGCCTTGCACAAGGCAACTGTGTGTACCTTGTTTACTGCAGGATGCAAAACAAGTCTGGGCAAGCCAGAGTCCTTAGACTCACTGACTGCAGGTTCTTCGTCCTCTTTCCCACAGTTGCTTCTCCCCATAGCAGAAGGGGGGCAAGCAGAAAAACATGTCTGGGCAAGCCAGGACATGTAAAAAACTATTTTGGCCTGCTTAGGCCTACCATGGCTGTTAAATTGTATTTTCTTCCTGGATAATATAGCTCCAGGGTACATGTTATAATAAAAATTTTGCTTTTCCAGGGCAACTTTATATAAGCCACTCGAATGTCTCCATTTGTTAAGTCAGTAAGATTTTTTTCATTCTCTGTTGGTCCAGTAGATCTAGATAAAGTTATATGTGACAAGTAAGTTACTAATGCCTCTCAAACTTCTGTTACTGATGAAGAATCCAAACTCCCCATATTTAGTGAACATATCACTCTGTCATGTGGTAAAATGAACAGCAGAGAATCCACACATGTTCAAACCCACTTTAGAGCTACCTACACTACGCTAAAGAAACCATAAACTTGTCTTTCATGTTAACTGGCTTTGACTCTTATTTTTGACTGAAAGAAAAGAAGGGGGAAAAAAAGAAGTCAGCAAAATTGTCAATTAAAAAAAATCCTAACAGTTAAAGAATAACCTTTCCTTATTTCATTCTGTACGGCTTAATGTATTTCCTACATTATTTTTAAACTTGTAGATTAATTTTATTTCTTATGAAACCGCAACAAGGAGAGACGAAAAATTTGGGATGTCTATTACCTAGAATTAAACACACAACACAAATACCAGATATTATTAAACTTCTGGTCCTCAGCAGGCTTGTTGAACAACAATAACAAAAAAACCCCCAAAACCTGGAAAACACAGCTATGCACAGAAGT
This sequence comes from Ramphastos sulfuratus, assembly GCA_013399055.1. Taxonomy (NCBI): domain Eukaryota; kingdom Metazoa; phylum Chordata; class Aves; order Piciformes; family Ramphastidae; genus Ramphastos; species Ramphastos sulfuratus. Next base: position 92,540 of record WBNM01040198.1, read on the forward strand.
TACAGTTTGTTTTAACATTCTGTGGCCATTCCAGGCTCAACATGAAATATAAATGCAGAGCTGGCTCACTGCAATCACTGTGTTCCAAATAACTCATATCACCTCTTTTAAGCTTTTAAAAAGCATAATTAGGCAAGATTAGTCCAGAACTTCATCTGAATCCTGGGCCAGTTCTGTCTGACATTTTAACTAGTCTGCAACAACACAATTTTAACTTACTCATGTTGCAATCATTTTGTGAGCATGACTGAAATTTCCCTCAAAAACTTAGCCTATGTTCTCTCACAAAGTGCACTTGCTGCACATGTTCAAAAAGTGCAAACAGCAGACCAAAGCTATTTCCTGCCAAACTTATTTGATAGTTTGCTTATGCATTGTCATAAAAAAAAAAAACCAAAGAAAGAAAAAAAAAGAAAACCAAACCACGCTTACCACCAAACCAAAACCAACTGACATAAGAAATTAAAAATGTTAAAGCCTAGATTAAGGTAGAATTTAAGTTGGTTTTGTAATTTGGTTTTTTTTATCGTTGTTGTTGTTATTTACTGGTCCACTGACATTTTTAATTCATTCATGATCCATTCTATGGGTATTTCTAGCTACTATAAAAACATATCAACAGAATAATCTTAGTCCTTTAAGAGCATATAGGCAAAGATGTATATTCTATACACCAAAGTTTTGATTCTCTTACAGTTAATGCGCAAGCCACAGATTTGGGAGCAGAAGGTGCATGACTTTAATCCAGATTATGAGACTTTTTATGTCATTTTCTCAGATGACTGTCTCAGAAAATCAGTTCTTAAAATATTTTTGTGGGTTTGTTTATTCTTATTGCTAATTTCAAACAATTTTAATGTCTTATCCTACATTACTCAGAGTAGCTAAAACTATCAGAAAACATTGTGACAGACATACTCTTTACTCTTCACTGGGAGTTCTGATTTTTCTCTGACCAAAATTGAATTACAGTTTTCTGGATGGTTACACTGCAAGAGACATTCTCTCCTTTCAGTTTCTTTAAGCAAGAATCTAACTGGGGAGAGGTAAGGAATACCACAAGAAGCAAACAAAACATTACAAATGCAACAGGAGATGTTTCCTGCATAGGTGAAGAAGTTCATTTTGAGGTAGTATGTTCATGGGCTCTGCTTTGTAGTATCAGCTGAGGATTCCTTTGACCATACTATGTGCTACAAGCATTTGGATAATATGAGACTGATTTTCTTACCATACTATGTGCTACAAGCATTTGGATACTTTGAGACTCGTTTTCTTACTATGCTTTTGAATGTGATACTCTAAGTATACTGAAATCAATTGATGAAAAATGATAAAGACAGATCAAAATTTTATTATCAAGGGCACTAGAAATGAGGTTGAGCTGCTTTAAATGCAGATATATGTTCCTAGCTAGTCTAACCAATCCCATATAATACATGTAATTGCAATGTTGCATCTTATTATTGTCTCCACAGTGGTTTTGTGGAAACGAGATGCTACACAGTACACATTTTGTATGATAACACACAAACATTAAATTATATATTTTAAGAATGCAAACATGGAAGCCTTAGTGAAAAAAAATTTTTTTTTTAATAAGAAATTTTATTTGGAGAGATGCAGCCCAAGAATTCTCTTCCCCCAGAAAAGCACAGAAAAATGTCCAATTCAATTCAAAATTGAGACTTCATTGTATCAAATTTAATTTAAAATGTCATAACGGACAAAAAAAATCTTCCAAAATCCTCGGGTTTTTTGTTTTTTTTTTAAGCATCTTGCACTAATTCTGCAAGTAACTAGATGGGTGAATAGTTGCAAGGAATCCCATCACCTTCAATAGGATTGAGAAAAAGAAGGTGAAGGTGTTTAGGTGCTGTGACACCAAACTGTGGAAATTAGGTGTAAATGATTTCATGATTTCAATAATCTGATGCATCTTCCTTAAGATACAGAAATTTATCCAAGTCACAAAAAAACCCTACCCTATTTTTATAACTTTTTTTTACTTGCTCTTTTAAATAATAATTACACATGATAAATTTTACTCATCCATTTATCCAAGTATTGGGACACCAGTGCCATGGAAATTAGTGTACAATATGTAGAGAAGCACTAAGTGGATTTTACTGTTTTGATAAATCAATGCCATGGAATGCAAAAAGAAACTACATGTTCATTATCATAGACATCAGTATTTCACTAATAATATTTGACTTGTTGTGGCATTGTGGGATGTAATTTAGTATTTTCAAGAAACAAAAATAATCAGCTTCAAAGTCCATGATAGTGGTAGTGGTTACTCCCTTTGCTTCAGGTTGTTTCCAATTTACTAAACTATTTTTTTTCTTGTAATACACATTTAATATTCCTTTCTACTTTAGCTACATTTCTACTGATCTAGATTCACCAGTCATGTTTAGATAAAAATAGTCTCTCTTGATTTATCTTCCACTGTGAAAATATTTTGTGATTAATTATTCTTGCTGCTGAAGAGTATCCAAATTCCCTGTCATCTTCTGTTCGGCTTCAGCTATCAACAGCTAGAGCTTTTATTACCATTCTACCTGACTGATCAAAAATTCCTATCAGGTTCCTATCTAAAATAGTGTGAAAAAGTTAAACTTTACTTTCTGTAGGAGATGTCTCTCGTTATATTAATTATTTCTGTAGTGGGATCTTTTTTTTTTTTCTCAAGACTTCCATATTTCAATACTATTTGTAATCATGAATATCAGGAACTGACACATTGTTCTGGGAACTATTCCTTCAATATCAAATATAATTCAGACATATTTCCTTATTTCTAAAAATTTCTGCTATGTAGGTCTCTACAGAAACCATTAACCTATTGGACTGCATTGTGTTAAGAACACAAATACAGTTAAATATTCACCAATCAATCCTTTATTGAGTTGTTTCTCATACAACAATTTTGTCCTGCATTTTTTTTGTTCCTAGATATGCAACACCACTGCTGGCCCTTGAAATGGAACTGATACTTAACTTTTACACCCTTTATTTTTCCATTTAGAACTTATTTCATCAGTAATCTGCCATTCTTCAAATTTCACTAGGTTGAATGATTTGCTCACTTCCAAATCATCAATAACTGTTCTAAAACTGGTATTCGGTATAAAGCTACAATCCACAGGGCCTCATTCATGCACACTGAACTTACAACATGAAATGCTTAATTATAAAATTTTACACTTTACTTTTTCATTTTAGGCAGTTGATTAGCAACTTACAATGTAGGAGTAAGCTATGCTTCTTTTTCCTAATTCCAAAATTACATTCAGACTTCATCTAATCACAGAATCATAGAATGGTAAAGTTGGAAGGACACCTCAAGGATCATCTAGTTCCAGCCCCCTGCCATAGGCAGGGACACCTCCCACCAGCACAGGCTACTCAAGGCCTCATCCAACCTGGCCTTGAACACCTCCA
>WBNM01040198.1:96103-177764 GCA_013399055.1 Ramphastos sulfuratus
CAAGTCGACTGTGCCACACAGCTTGGTGGCAACTGCAGACTTGCTGAGAGTGTACTCGATTCCTCTGTCCATGTCACTGACAAAGATGTTAAACAGCACTGGTCCCAGCACTGACCCCTGAGGGACACCACTTGTCACTCGTCTCCAGGTGGACATTGTACCCTTGATCACCACTCTCTGTGTGTGACCATCCAGCCAATTCCTTACCCAGTGAGTGCTCCACCCATCAAGTCCATGTTTTTCCAGTTTGATGACCAGGATGTCATGTGGGACAGAGTCAAATGCCTTACTCGGGTCCAGGTAGATGACATCAATTGCCCTTCCCTTGTCCACTGTGGCTGTGACTTCATCATAAAAAGCCACTAAAGTTGTCAGGCAAGATCTGCCTTTGGTGAAGCCATGCTGGTTACCACCAATCACCTCTGCTTTGGTGGTAATAGCCTGCATGTACCTATATGCATTTTTCTCCCTACTGAATTCTTTTTCTCCAACATCAGACACGAAGCTCTCCTTAAAGAGCATGACAACAATTCAACTCTGCCATGTTTGGGCACACACAATGTCTGGAAAATATTGCACAGGTTGTAATGCTATTAGGAAAAAGGTGGGGGGAAAGTTTTGTATTTTCATGAGACAATACTAACAGCAGTGTAGCAACTGTGTTTTATTAAAAAAAAAAAAAAAAAAAAGAGATGAGAGATATAACAGGAGTTATACATTCCTGCATATAAAAAAATATCTTTTTTTCCTCTCTCTCTAATCTTTTTGGACAATAGGGGTTGGCTGGTCAGAAAATTACAGAACTCTGATAAAAACTTTACAAGGAATAAGATAAAGGTCAAGTCAGTGGTTCCTATAGGAAACATAGCTTGTACTTAAATAATGGTCCTCTTCCTATCCAAAGCATGCACCAAAAGCAACAACTGGAAAAAAAAAAAAAAAGACTTCCAGCTGTATTGGTTCCAAGGCACGTCAGTGTCTTCTCAGATCTTGTGCTGTCACACCACTGCTGACTGCAATGGTTATCATACAAACATTAAATTTCAGAGCTCTAAATGTGGAAAATCTGTCACAAATTCTTTACCTCTTATTTGAATATACTTAGTATATCACTCTGAGGCTTGTGTCAGAAGGTACTAGTCTGGATTGAGAAAGTGTTATAACCTATAAGACATATTTTTTCCAGAAAATGTCCATTGTTTAAACGGTGCTGTTCTTTTCTACCACTGCAAGCCCTTCAGTAGAGCATATCTGCTCTGCACTCAACTAAGAGTTCAGTGATCCACATTTTAAGATCATCTCCTGGGTCATCTGTTTGAGAATATCCATCCACTTTTGAGTGTCTTCTTCAGTTAGTTACAGATAGACTCTTTTGAATTGAACAGTTGTAGAGCAGAATGCTGGCAATAAAAGGATTTGAAAATAGTCATAAGCCACAGAGAATATTTTTCTTGCCTTTTTCTTAGATTTTTTCTTAGATTTTTTCTTAGATTTGCCAACCTTTCTGCAGAGAACATCTGTGTCAGTGTAATAACACAAAAAAAATTACTTATTAAAAGTTCATGAAATTGAATCTATGCTTCAATAAGTCTAGAAAAAAACAGACACAGAGATGGCACCCTGATACACCATATAAAGAATAATGCAGAGATGCCTAAAAGGGCATCATCCCACTGCTGAAGTCAACCAAAGATTTTACAGCAATATATTTTCAGCCAAAGATTTTACAACAGTATGTTTTCAACGTTGAGTAGCTGGTAAGGACTCAATTTGAAGTAGCATTATTTGTTCTGCAACCAAGCTGAGCTCAAAATAACATCTAGTCTAGCTAGCTAGCCTATTTCCAGCATGATAAGTGAAATGTATTCCTTGATATGATGCCTCTTTCCCTCATTTTAGAAGTGGCCAGAAGAACCAGACAGAAGGCTAAAACTTATTATTTGATGTCTGAATTATTCTTGTGATTTATGATTTTTTTTTTAATAAGCAAGCAAAATTTTAAGTGTCAATAAGTCAAAAGTAAACTACTGAGGAAATAAAGCTGCAGGATCTACTCACACTTCAGAACACAGAAGTTCTCTGCAGAGACAAAAAGCACAACTCTATATTCTACAATGTATATCAGGAAATTATATATGTTAAACAAGGATCAGCTATGAAACAGAAATTGAACAGTAAGGAACTAATCTATAGAGAACAAAGAATAAAAAATTGTTCATGAATTACCCTTTCCAACATGACAGATCACAGGAGATTAAAGGTGGCCTCAAAAGGGAGAAGCAAGGTCATAGTTATAACATGTAACCCAAGATTTTCCTTTAACATTTATCAAGCAAAGGAAAATAAACCAAGCACAGAGCAGCAGACAAGAGATCATTAGCAAAATGATGAAGACAGACTTTAAGTTACTATAGTAGATGTTTCCTTGTAAAAAATTAATTTGGTTGACTCTGTTGCCAAGAGAAGTTTGGGAGAGAGCCAAGAGAATTATGGCAATAAATCAACAGGAAATAAAATAAAGACAAATTACACATACTGTCAGAAAGTTAGTATCTTACTATCTCGCTTTTCATGATACAAGTTTATTTCTCACAAATGTTCCAGGTATTAGAGAAAAAGGCAAATTAAGCTCCCTGCTCAAGACGATGTTAAAAAAAATAAATAATACAAACAAACCCAGCAAAAGGAAAAGAAAAACAAAACAAACAAACAAATAAAACCCAAACCAACCAAACAAAAAAGCCCCACCCAGCAAACAATTTGTATCCTCTTCACAAAATCATTACTTTGGGAGACACAAAGACCATTAAAGCCTGCTTTCAGATCAGATTTGAAAAAGGACTAGGGTACATACAGTCATCAAAAAGTCATACCAACTCACTGTGCAATGCATATCTATTTAGGAATGCAAGTAATTACTTTCTGTCTTTTCTATAAAGGCATCCTTTTTTGTTTCATCCTGAGAATTCACTCTTTCATGGAATCCACTCTGGTGCAGAAGTGTATACAATTTATATTGTGTATCACAGGAAAATAGGGCATTTCTAAGGGAAAGGGATGATTCCTGTATATATCTAGCTTTTGAGTGATATTAGCATCTTTTGATAAAAAAACCCAAACAAATAAAAGATATAAATTAGAATTATTATAATCAGTAACAAAGATTGCCTGATTTGAGAGGATTTTCTTCCTATACTGCAAACGGGAAGATTCAAGAACAAAACTGCTGCCCATTCTTCCATGCTGAAAAAATGCACATACAAGGAAATGAAATAGATTATTTGAAGTAATACAGAAATCTCACATACCCCTTCCCCTGTCTCCTCTACTCATATATACATCACACAAGAGGCAAGGTGCTTAACAGCATGATAAAATGATACTCCAATAGCAGCCACTTTAGAGAGCTGACTTTTGGCTTCCAGTCAGTCTTTAGGTTGGCCTTATTGCTTAGGTTGTACAGTCAGAAAGTTATTTAGCTGTACACATTATGTTCTGAGTGGGCTGAGTGCATGTAATTTATGACTGTTGCACTTTAATGCATATTTAATAAAGCTGCAGACATTTATACACCAAATCAACTGTGTCAATTTTGTTTGCTTTGGGAGGATGGAGATGTCCCATGGCAATGCTGACATTTCTAGTGAGAGATTTAAATTGTAAGACATTTCATTTGAGAGGAGAGCACTTTTAATATACTGTGGCTTGATACAGCAAAAATAATCAGCAAGGACTGACTAACGGATACAAGGAATAAGAGAAACAAGACATGTCTTGCAAAGAGTTTCACCTTTTGCTTTTAGACAAAAAGAGGAAATTAGATAGTAGCTGGCTCAGAAATACTGCAGCCAACAACTAAAACTGATGATTTCTTTTCACCTTAGGTTTAGAACTGAGGGGATGGAAAACAGGCAAAGGAGGATAATCTTTCTAAATAAGCATTGTCTACAGATGTTCTGAGCATCATTTCTTCTTTTTTTTACCATGCAAGGACCAGTATATAAAATAAAGGCAACTTTTCTTCTCTGTCATTTAGATCCACTGCCAAACCAGACTCTGTCTCCTGATTGCTGTTCCTGTATTTAGATGCAGAGGCAAATTGTTCCATTTTTTTAATGATACGAGCGGCATGACTTGCAATATTAATTGCTGTTTTAATTGGACATATTTGTACCTATTGCAAGGAAGATACATTTGCATTTCCTCTCTTTTTATACTTTTCAATCAAATCAAACTGTTTGGGCAACAGTATCATCTAACTTAGTTTAGAAAAGGTTGCCTTTTAAGTAGTTCTACACAGAAGATGTCATTCATCGAGTAAAGAAGCCTGGAATGAAGCTAGATGTTATTTGAAGGATAGATCTGGACTACAGACCTTGCCTAACAGTCCTTCATATGGACCTACTTTACTTAGCCAAGCTTCAATACCACTAATAGCCTGGAGGTCTGCAAGGTAGATTTTTGAGAGACCCTGCCAAGTTGTGCTGCAGATACACAGCAAGCAGTAGCCAAAGCAGCTAACTTGAAGATATGTGGGTACAGGAGAGTAGTGATTTCAGGGTAGGTGCATCCTCAAAATTCCAAGGTTTGCCTGCCTTTAATGATATGAATATGGCTGCTGAATCAGGTTGTATCTGAACCTGAAGATACATTCAGAGAATTACTTCTTTTTTTTTTTTTTAAGTAGTAGTCATGAACTGCTCTGCTGGGTAAGAAGCCAAGTGGTGACATATATATATGCATTGTATTTGACATTGAGCCTAAAATCGAAACCAACCAACACAGCTGAGAGGTGTTAAAATTGCAAAATTCTTCATAAGCAAGAATGCACTGAGACATATGCAATATATATTCTGAAAGGATTGATGACAAAAAAAATTGGTTCTAGTTGAAACGATGAGCTATAGCACTCAACAAAAATGTGTCATTCACATTGTCTTTCAGCCAGAAAACTTTGGAGCCCTATGAGTCTTAATGTGACACAAAGCTTGAAAGCAGGTATTGTGTGCTAATTATTCTGGGTGTGCAAACAGATAAGAGTGAATTGTTCTGATTTTTCTTGAATTTAATGTTGTATCTTCAATCTTTTTCTTTCCTATTTTTTTTTCCCCCCCAATGGATTTTCCAGATTTCTTCCTTGTCCTCCTTACAAATATTTTTTTTAATGTTCAGTAATTTTGGTTTGGATTCTTTTTATCTAATTTCTATCCTCCCCCCCCCTCCCCAGATGCTAAGGCTTTTCATCATTACACAGAAAGAAAACACATTAATACAAACTAGATAGGCACTACAAAAAAATTACCCTGAATGCATGTGGTGTTTTCCAATCCGAGATGGAAAAAAATGTTATTAAAAAGCCTCATGTGGAACAAGTCTTTTTGGAGATAGTTTTTTGGGGAGGTTGTTTGTTTGTTTTTTTTATTTTGTTGTTGTTGTGTTGTTGTTGCGTTTCACGGTTTTGGGGTGTTTGTTTGGGTTTGGTTTGCTGTAGCATCAGAGTGCAGCACAGGGTGCTATGGGCTGCCTATTCTGATAGCATGATTTATTCCTGCTCATCTGGTGTCACCGTCTCTATCCTCATTGTGGATGATTACAGTACAAAATCATTTAAGGCCACAAAAAAACCTACTAAATCAGTCCAGCAGCTCAAGGGTGAAAAAAACTACATTATATCAACTGTTTTCTATTCTACTATATATATTTAAATTGAACCTTTGGATGACCATTTATTACACTGCATGTTATGGGTTCCCAAAAATAAATGACTTTTTGACATAAACTTTCAGGCTTTCTAAATACAGCTTCCACAGTGCTTCAGGCTAGAAATTTCATCTAAATATTATTGAATTCCAGCACAACATTAGCATGCAGAGATATTTACAATAACACAGCCATTACAACTCAATCAAAAGCTGATTTCAGCCAGAATTATGCAGAATTAAATCTTGCAGGATTCAAATTATTAAAAATCAGAGACTCAATAAAGTGTGGTCTAGAAGCCCCATTTATCAAGGGAGTAGAAGTGCCTCTACAGTTATAGTGACTTTTTCATATATATTCTGCAAGAATTTGCATGCATTTTAAGAGATCTGAGTTTAATTCTTATAGAATTCAAATAACTAATATATATATGTATATATATGGCAATAGGAGTCAACTCAGAATAATTTAAAAAATATTTTTCTTTCAACATATCACATTTTAAATACATTAGGGTTTTTGCCTTGTTCCCACTAGGTAGGAAAATGCTAAGGGAAAAATATAAGAAATGTATGCATGTTTGGTTCCAATAAAAGCTAAATCAACATACCGTAAAAAGTAGCTAGAATAAATTCAAAGCAACAATTAAAAAGACATTGCTGTGCAGATAATATAGTCAAAGTAACCTCTCACTTACAGTTGATCAGAGTGATTGTTTTCAAAATTAAGTATATCGTTTTTGGCCTTTTTCTAACTCATCAAATACAAGCAGGGGTAGAGTTCGGTTCTTAAAAGGCACCCCTCGCTCTACATACTCTACTTAGATCTGTTCTGTTTCCCCTTTGCACTCAAATCCTTCAGTCAAAATATCCAATAATTAATTTTGGAATTTTTAGTGAACCTGTTCAATGTGTAATGGCAGAAGTCCTTGCATCTTTCATCATGAATCACTTCTTCACTTGCTTCTCTCCAAATTACAGGGCTAAGACCCTAATCCGCGTCTCTAACACACACAGGAAAGTCCAGAATCAGCCTTGATATTTACAGTATAAAGGGAAGAATTAAAGAAACAGATCTTCAGACAATGACTTCAGCACTGAACCAAGTGAACATTTACACAACAGTAACACTGACCTTAAAACAGAAGTTACCACCTCCCCTGCTTTTACCCCTCTAGAAATGATGGCGAATGCATTTCTGAGTAAGTTCCAATTGGCTTTGTATTAAACAGATGTAATGAAATAGTCCTACACAGAAGCTAACTGCTCAGTGTGAACACTTCTTTAATTTGAGAGATTATGAATTACCAATTTCGGTGATGAAATACCAGTTTTAATTTGTGTGTTATGCCCTATTTTCGCAGTAACAAAAATAGCCTAAATAACAAAAAATATATACTGATACCGAAAGAAAATATCCAGTGCATCTGTACAACAGTAATTAGTCTTGATCACAGAGAATTTTCTAGGGAACTAAGGAATTGAGATGCCTTCTTCCTAACCCAAGCTACAGAGGATGAGGCCATTTATACTAAAAGCTACTGGCTAAAGCACTATCTGTAACCACACAATAGGCAAGACCAGCATGAGCATGTAATGCATCAGCATGGATCCATCTTCTCAACCCTCTCTAGTATCTAATTCCTGTTTTGTCTTGCAGGAGACATTGTGAGCACACATAGGCTCTCCAAACTCTATTGTTGTGAACCTAGTTGTCAGCAGCTGTCCTGCTTTTATAGAAGCAGTTTCTCCAGTTTCGTCATCGCATAGCATTTTCATCACATGCAATGCAACTACTGCAATTTATACTACATGAAGATCTCAGGTTTTCTGCTCTCTTGACCAGAGAGTGAAGATTCAGTTCCAGTTTCCCAAGTACTAACTTTAATTTCATAGTTATTTAAGGTTAATTTCAAATTGACCAAGAACTCTTTAAGTAAACAGCTCAAAATTAAAATGAAACAAGCTCAGTCAGCACTAGGAAGGATCCAACCACTAAACTACCGCTAAGAAAAGGTGTTAAAATACCATTTGTAGGTATATTTAGAAAGGGATTATAGGACATGAAGAAGATTAGAAGATCCAACATCCCTTCTAGATGTAATCTCTGTCATTCTATTGCTCAATTGGCTTAACAAAGTACAACTCCATTAAAGGCAGTCAAATAAAGTCCAACAGTGAAAGCTTTCCAGGCAAAATTGCCAGTGACTTGAATGTGGAACAGTCATGAAGTAGTCACCAACCATTTGATCTTTTATTTATGACCCGCAAGGCTAAAACTATGTTTCTTCACTCATTTGTATTGCAACCAGGTTTTAATTTTTTTTTCTTTTTTAATTAACATTTCATTTTGGTGAACGTATAATAGGAAAAAGGTTACATATTACTGGCCAAATCTGACTTTGATTTAGGATACAGCACACCACTCAAGTTAATGGAAGCTGCAGGGGCATACCTAAAGGCCTACTAAATATAAAATTATATAGCAAAAGAGGGGAAAAAAAATAAAATAAGGAATTAAGCAATTTAAAAGTAGAAGTTGCAATATCTACCAGAATTTGACTGTCTATAATTCCAAATACATGACGTGTTCAAAGCAAAGTGAGCATTTTCCTCTTGGGGAACACATTTTAGTATCACTTAAACTTTTATGCTATAACAAACTTCAGAAATGAGCCTTTCTTCAAAGAAAAGAAATCATTCATTTATACTGAAATGATTTTTTATTGTTGTTATTTTCCAGGAGATCTCTGAAATAAAATGGTAAAATTACCACACAGAAAGTGTACATGCATGGCAGGGATGGGGCAGAGGGAGTGGTGGACAGAAGGCGAGGTGTGTCTGTGTTAGGGAGAGGGAATTATTTCCTCAAGTAAATAAAAAAGTGCTTTAAAATCTTTAAATCACATTTAAGAGAGCTAATACTTTTAATAGCATCTACTATGGGTGGGAAGAAATATTCATTCAGAAATGGATAGATGAATTAAGACACATATTCAGACATAATTAAGTTTAATGGCAAGTATACAAAGAGATCTAAGTCAGATATCCCTTATGCATGCACCAACTTAGAAACAACGCATCAAGAAATCATCTCCGCTATTTTTGGCCCATTACATATCTTTAACACAAAAGAAATTAGCATATGAAATCTTCAGATAGCATTTATTCATAAAGAGATCTACATTTTATTGCACCATTTTTCTTGCCCAGTGTTCCCCACAGCATTTTAGAAACCAATATCTTAGGCGTATGTGGACATCGTAAATTAATATTGCTAGAATTTAGCTCTAAAATGATAGTTTGTTTTAGCAATAATAGGAAAACACTGCCATGAGAAAAGAAGTTTCAACTTTCACTTTTAACACTAATGAACAAGAAGGAATTTTCCTTTATCTGAAGGAGTCACCACTGATGGGGTAAGTGGAGCACAGATGAATGTCTGAAAGGCTAGAACCTTTTTTTAATCCTTTAACATAACTTGGAACACCATGGACTTCAAACGGAGGAAGAATGAAAACAAAAGATGAGCCCAGCCTTTTTTGATGACTGAAGTCACAGTCCTTCCATTCAGGCATAAAGATGCTGAACTCCACACAAACTGCATCTCCTTTTGATGCATTTCCAGGCATTACAGGAACAGTACTACAGAGTACTTCTCTATGTTTTATTTCTCATGCTTTCCAACAGTGTAAGAGATGAGTGAAAAAAGAGTACATTTTTTTTTTTCGCTGCAAATAGCACAGAAGTTTTTGAAGCTATCCAATGCAAACTGGAGGTATAATTCTCATTTGAAATAATGAGGAACAGGAACCTAGGATCAGTCATTACAAACATATCATTATCACAGTTTATGCTAGTCCATCACAACTGAATTTTTCTCTGACAGTAAAACAATAAAAAATTTGTTCTGTGCAATATACAGTGAATAATTCACAACAAAAAGATGAATGAAAGTTCTGTTAATAGAAAATGAATGAAAGATGAATGAAAATCTGCTTAATAAATAAACTAGCACAGATAAATTAAAACAAGAATATACTTTGATAAAAGTGGAATTGTTAGGAAAATTAATTTATTTCTTCACTTTCAAACATTAAAGATATTCTTTTCTATTTTGCAGAAGCTCAAATAATTTTATTTTCTCTCTGTCAGGATAGAAAGACTTAAAATCAATTATCAATACTCATCTCGACTTTCTATACTTTACGAATTGTCAAATCAGCAAGCTTCACTTACACCTACTTTATTTTCATGGGATCTAACCAAAGCCATTTCTGAATGTTACAAAAATTACTTTGTATGATATATTACTTATTTTAATCAAATAGAGTATTTTCTAATTGTCACTGCTATGGCAAACTCGCAGGGGATGGTCTGACTTGTGTACATTTCTGACAGTGAAATCGGTAACAACAGCTGCTTTGTGCCAGCTAGCGCATGTACCGTACCTCTCAAGCCTTGTCATTCACATCTCCCCTAATTACCAAACATCTGCTTTCCATTTCCATTAACACTGCACTACCAGCTTGTCTAGTTTAATACCAATGACTCTTGACCTCCCCCAAGGAAGACACTTTCTGTCAAAATTCCCCCAAAAGAAATCATCTCTGCACACTAAATTTGTATTAAAAAAATAAATAAAAAAGGGCCCACACAACAACAACAAAAAACCCACAACACACTTCCCAAAGGAAAAGCCTCCTGCAAGCAGATAAATAAAAGTAATTTGTAACAAAAGCAAATGTCCCTTGCAAATTGTGCTTTATGTCTCCAAAAAAGCTTAATATCTTTAAGCCCAGAAACATGAGAATTCAAGTGTAACGTACAAAGCAATGGGTTACATGGCAGGTTACGCTAACAGCCTACAGGTTAGGGTGACTGCATATCTGGCAAATATAGAACTATTATCTGTAATGATATCTGTCTACTTAAATAGAGACCATAATGGAAGGCCCCAACTGCCTTTATTATTTTTTTAAATTATAGCTTATTACAATGGTGTTAATGTTCACTGGTTAATCCAGGACCCTGAAATTCAAAAGAATTATGACTCAATAACTTAGCCCAAGTTTTTTTTTACTTTATTCCAGGTTGTGATCTAATAAAAATTTATTCGTATTTGGAAATCAGATGGTACTTAAAATATTTAATAGCTTCATTTTGTTGTCAGATTACGGTACACTATAAAAGTACAAGAATTAAAAAAAAAAAAAAAAAAAGGTTAAAAATGAAGAAATGTCTTTTTTTCTTCAAGTAACTATGGAATATAACCGTTGCCCTCAAAATAACAAAGAAGTTTCTATTTCCCTTAGCCTTGACAACATTCTTACTCTGGAAAATGATGAACAACTTAAGACAATCTGTTTCTCAAACTAAAATCTTTATCAAAAGGACAGTTCTATTGTAAAAATTCTGAGATGAGAAAAGAAGATGATAAAGATGAGCCTCTCGCATTTTCACAATCATCATCTAACTTGTATTTCTTTTTCCACTCTAAAGTTTTCCATATAATTACTTCATTAACTGTGAGGTAAATAATCACCATATAATCTGGCATTTGCTTTTCTTTCTAATCCAGTAGCACAATTCCTTAAAATGTTGGCAGTAGGTTCATTACCTTTTACAGTGAAGCTAGTTTCCACTAGGGGAATGGACACTCAGGACACATTTTCACTGCTGAAAACACAATTCTAAAACTTAGTTCTCAAATATATCAGATTTTTTTTTTTTAATTTATTAATGAATGGAAAAGATAAACTGTTGATAGCAGGGGAAGGAAAACAAGAAAGTAAAATCATACAATGTCTTGCTATTTATTACTAAGTTATCAAAGGATTCTCAGTACTTTGGTGCAAAAAAAAATCTGCATTGGTATTAAGCTTAGTGTCAATGGATTCCACCATGGACAGTGAAACAAAAGAGAAGACAGGAGTTTGGTTTGTCAAGGTTTTAATGTATTTTTGTTGGGTTCTTTTGTTGTTAGTTTTGGGTTTGGAGTTGTTTTTTTTTTTGGGGGGGGGGGGTTGTTTGTTTGTGGTTTTTTGTTTTGGGTTTGGGATTTTTTTTTTATTTTTTTTTTTTTAGTAAGAAAAGAAGATGACAAGATAAAATGCTGGGCTGGAAAAAAAAATATATATACAAACTGTGGGGTTTCAGTGTATGGTATCTTCCTAATTGTCAACCTCCCTAAAGAACCTATCACAGAAAAACAGTTTAACGGAAGGAGGGGAAAAAAACATCTTTTAATCTTGACAATAAAAGCATTCCAGCCTTTGTATGTGCTGACTTACAGAAAAGTGCTTTCTAACAACAAAAGATGGAGCAGTAATTACATAAATCTCTTCATTCTTGATGAAGACACAATGGAGTATAAGGAAATCAATAGTGTTTCTGCTGTAATTCTTGTTTTTATTATGAGCTGAAAGCAAACTTGTTAAAATTGGATTCTGTTTCTTGTGTGTGTATGTCTGTGTGTACAGGGGAAAAAAATTAAGATCCAACAACACCAAAGCAAAACCGTGCAGCTTTTAAAAGCTTGGTATTATTTTCCCCGTATAAATACTTACAAGACTTATGATGCTGTGAAATCTTACATTAGGAAATGGGTATTATAAGAGCAATTTAGCATTTTACATATATCTTGAAAAATTGATAGCAACATTAAAAATACAGTTTTAGTGGTTGTTCTGCAGACAGCCAAAATGCCTAAAGGTTACGAACAAAATTGAAATCCATGTATTAAGTAAACTAAATGCACCCTGAAGTCAAATGTTTCCACCTTATTTTCAATAAATTGGCTGTAATGATTTTATCCCACAACATACATTTATAATGTATGCCGTTCAAGAATGAGTAATACTGTTGATTTTGCAAAGAAAAGGTGGAAATTATTGCATTTAAAAATAATTAATAGATGGGTCTGCATACCTTTGAATTAAATTAAAAGAAAAATATTTCTTTTTTGTGGAGATGATTGCATTCATATCCTGTTTGGTGTGAAAAGTAGATTCCAAAAAGCTTTTAACTAATTTGTTCAATTTGTTTCAAAGCCAACATGAATAGGCTTGGTGCAAATTCAGATTCATTAAAACTTAATTAATATGCATCATTATGCAAATGAGGTTGCAGTTAATGAGTTCTTAAAAGAAGCTTTCTTTAATTAGTTCAGTTTTAATGGCATCATCATTTATCTGACTTGTTTTTAAAGCCACATGACATACAAAAAGTGACCATCCTCTACAATGTTGCAGTTTTCTGTTTCCTAATTGTGTTTCATCTTAATTCTTTAATGCTGAAAACTTTGAAAAAGTTAAATGTTTTGATGTTCAGTTCTACTGAATGTTATTTCAATTAAAAATACACTGTTTTGTTTAGACTAGAGATATGTCTCACTCCGTGTTGGTTATCTTTGCCTCCTATTATCTAACCAATGTTGGGTTTCAGCATACATACAGAAAAGGCAAGACACCTAACTGTTGTAAATATTGAACTCTGAGATGATTTAGGCTATACATTCTTGGTGGACTTTACAAGCTTATATCTATACTGAGAACACTTTACTGAAATAGAAGAGTTCGTTGGGAAGTAGTAGCATGAAGGGAATCAGGATAAATGTTGATGTGAAGCTAAACAGGTTAAACAATTACCTTGGGAACTGAAAAGACAAAAGTAATGTAGTCACACATTTCTGTAATTTCAAATTGGGAAGCTTCAGAAACATGATAAAACATCTTTAAATGTACAAAATATTGTGCTACATAATTAGAATTATGTTGTGACAAGCTTTCTCGGAATCTAAGTTCTATGAAGGGAAAAATTATAACTCTTTTACTGAGGTGTCATTTGCAAAAGAGCAGAGAATGATGCTTAAGAGTCTTGCAGGATCTCTGAACGAACTACTCTGACCAACTACACATAGTGATTACATGCAATCATAAGACAGCTGTGCTTCTTAGTTTGAACCTCAAAACCTTTATAATGTAGGTTTCATAGGACAGAAAAAAACAGTCATATTTCTGTGGAGCGCTGGCCTGCAACTAAGGATCCAAGTTACAAGTATCTGGAATATTTGATGCTGATACCATACAAACCTGTGGTTTGTATCTATTTACAAATCAGGTTCTGATAGGCAATCAGATTGGTTGTGTCAATAACCATTGACAGGTAATAATTCTGAATGCCCTTCACGTTTTCTCAAGTCTAAACCAGAATTAATTTATAAGAACTCTGGGTCAGGCTGTGGGCATATCACATGTTAAGGGAGAATGGGGTTCTACATAGTTACTTTATTCTGTTTACATTTGTACAGCTCTTTCCATGAGCAAGGACAGTTTACTCTGCTACATTCCCTGATACATTCTTGAAGGCTTAGGAATGTAATAGATAGTTATTCTCTCCATCAGTATTAGTTATTGACTTCTGATTTGTAGTGGTAGCTGATAGAGGGCTGTTACTTTTCTAGTGTCTTATCAGTGGTCTTTTTTCCAGGCTGCTCCTCATTCAAAAGCAGATTGCTGCAGGAGCTGAAGAGATGGAACTAAAAAGACATTTGATACCTAGCTCATTTAGCTTTGGTGTGCATAAAACAACCCCACATATCTTTAAGAGAAGTTTTAATGTTCAAGGATGAATCTAGTGAGATCATATCATGCAGAGGATGCCATCTGGGAAGGGGCACAAAGGTTGTTATAAAACTTCAGTAGGAGATACAGTAAAGGAAGAGGGGAGAATATAAGATCTGGGAAGTGTGGAAAAGCTTACACAGGCAGATGAGACACTAAAAGTGCAAGAGGCACCTGGATATCATTAGCAAGCACTTGCAAAATATTTGGAATTCAGGTAGTTTAAGTGACAACAGGAAACTGAGAAGCCATTATAATATAGGGCAGAAATTCAATCACAGAATTACAGACAGTCAGGGGCTGGAAGGGACTTTGAAAGATCATCCAGTCCAATGCCCCTGCCAGAGTAGGATCACCTATACCAGATCACACAAGAACACATCCAGGTGGGTTTTAAGTATCTCCAGAGAGGAAGACTCCACAACACCCCTGGGCAGCCTGTTCCAGTGCTCTGTCACCCTCACAGAGAAAAAAATTCTCCTCACGTTTACATGAAACTTCTTATGCCTCAGCTTGCACCCATTGCCCCTTGTCCTGTCATTGGGCAACACCAAGAAGAGCCTGGCTCCATCCTCCTGGCACTCACCCTTTACATATTTATAAACATTAATGAGGTCACCTCTCAGTCTCCTCTTCCTCAAGCTAGAGAGCCCCAGTTCCCTCAGTCTCTCCTCATAAGAGAGATGCTCCATTCCCTTCATCTTTGTGGCTTTGCACTGGACTCTCTCAAGCAGTTCTATGCCCTTCTTGAATTGAGGACCCAGAACTGGACACAGTACTCCAGATGTGGCCTCACCAGGGCAGAGTCGAGGGGCAGGAGAACCTCTCTAGCCACACCCCTTCTAATACACCCGAGAATGGCATTGCCCCTCCTGGCCACCAGAGCACATTGCTGGCTCATGGTCAACCTCCCATCCACTAGGACCCCCAGATCCTTTTCCCCTTTGCTGCCTTCCAACAGGTCAGTCCCCAACCTATACTGATACCTGGGGTTGTTCTTTCCCAGGTGCCAGACTCTACACTTGCCCCTGTTGAAATTAATTAAATTTCTTCCTGCTCAACCCTCCAGCCTGTCCAAGTCTCACTGAATGGCAGCACAGCCTTCTGGTGTGGCAGCCACTCCACTCAGTTTGGCGTCATCAGCAAACTTGATGATAGTGCACTCCATGCCCTCATCCAGGTCATGGATGAATATATTCAATACAAATGGTCCCAGTACCGACCCCTGTAGGACTCCACTAGTCACAGGGCTCCATCCCATTGACCACAACTCTCTGGCTTCTTTCTTTCAACCAGTTCCCAATCCNGATGGAGGTGAGGCTGACAGGTCTATAGTTATCTGGGTCCTCCTTCTTACCCTTTTTGAAGATTAGAGTGATGTTTGTCCTCTTCCAGTCCCCAGGTACCTCTCCCATCCACCATAACTTACTGAAGATGGCAGAGAGTGGTCTAGCAATGACCTGTGCCAGCTCCCTCAGTACCTGTGGGTGCATCCCACCAGGACCCATGGACATATGGATGCCCAGATTACTCAACTGTTCCTTAGCCCAGTGGTCATCAACCAAGGAAAATTCCTTTATCATGTTTTCCTCTGGTGCCTCAGATGTCAGGAGCTCCTGAAGACAGTTTCCAGTAGTACAGAAGGAGACAAAGAAAGCATTTAGTAATTGTGCCTTCTTTGTGTCCTCTGTCACCAAGGCACCCACCTTATTCACTAGTGGGCCTACATTGCCTCTAATGTCAGTATTCCCTGCAATGTATTTGAAGAAGCCCTTTCTGTTATCCTTGACCTCTCTTGCAAGGTTGAGTTCTCTTGGCAGTTTACCAGGTTTTTCCAAGTATAGCAAATGGACATCAGTAAATCAACTCCAGCTTTCCATTGTGCCTGGACTTTGCTTAGAGAGCAGCAGCTGTGCTTTGAATATGATTTTCAGGCATCTGGACAGATCTATCAGAAGAGGCCAACACAGATCTACTCTTACCTTCTAGACTGTCATCTCTATATACTTTTACACTGGTCAAGTACTGAAATAATCAGGAAATGCTCTACTGGTTATATTCAGCCATTTTAAAACCAGAAGAATTATATCTAAATATTGTGAAAGATAAAATGATAAAGAATGTGATTTATAGACTTGGCTTCCTGGACAGGAAGGTTCAGCTACTCAAATTGTGGTGCTTTACACCTCCATTTGTCTTTTGCATGGAGGTAGATAATAAAATCACTAGTGGAGAAGAGGAAGAGTATTTTTCTGTCTTGCCTACCATAACTTCCACCACCTGAGAAAACAGGCATTAAAAGCTGT
This sequence comes from Ramphastos sulfuratus, assembly GCA_013399055.1. Lineage (NCBI taxonomy): Eukaryota > Metazoa > Chordata > Aves > Piciformes > Ramphastidae > Ramphastos > Ramphastos sulfuratus. Next base: position 112,733 of record WBNM01040198.1, read on the forward strand.
GAGCTTTGTTACCTGGAAGAGCAGAAGATTCAACAGGGGATTGGTGAACAAAAATCAAGAATTTCCAGATATGACCTGCTAAACAGATCATCTATATATTTCTACTATTGCAAACTCTTCTGTGTTTGTGCTTTCTTAATAATCAATTGCCAAACACTGTTATTAAATAGCAAACATTTTGACAGTGAAAATTCCCATTATATCTCTTATTCCTCTTCTCATATAAATATTACAAGTAATTAATATAATTTCTATAAAAGAAATTGAGTTTTTCCACCCACAAGTTGTTCTGTCATTTGAAGCTTGGGTCAAATATCTAAATTGTCACAGTATCATCATTAAATTGATGCATTAATCCTCTTTAATACATGACAGACATGAGCTGTCAATTAAAAGAGGAATATTGACATTTTATTCCTGATACCATTTTCAATGGAAGGAATAAAATACTAATTAAAGAACAATTATACACCAAGGTATGACATATTATACATTTGACATACAGGACAATAATAATTAGGAAAAAAAATATTTCTTGCTAATAATAAAGGGAATAGGAGTTTATTAAAAATATCAATTACCTCTCACCTTGATTCTTTATCTTTGTACAGCGGAGTAATACTCCAGTGGTAGTTGTGGCCCAAGAACTCAGCATCAGCCTCTTAAGTTAGGAATAAAGGAAAAACACTCAGGAAACATTACAGGAGGCAGTGACTGATTTCTGAACTTGGCTCTGGAAAGTCCCTCTGCAGGGACAGAGATAGAAGGGGGGGGAAAATATTTATGAAAATTATATATAAAACCAGAGATTAACATGAAATGGCTAATTTTAGGAAAGCTACTTCCATTTGCCAGTGCTTCCTCTTTGACTTCATTTAACATTCAGCACCCTTCAATCCCTGCTCTTATGTTCAGGAAATGTTTCCTTAGATGCAAGAAAGATGCTGTACCAGCAAATCATGTAATTCCAGGGGATTCATCTATCCTGGATTCCCAGTAGAGCACTGGGAAAGGAAGCTGCCATTAGTACCAGCTGTTTGTATACCACACAATCACTCTCTAGTGATTGCAAGAAAAAGGCAAGTGTTGGTCGAACTCAGTTGTATGTTTCATTTCAGAGACAGCAAATGGCTATAATGTGTCATGTCCTTCACCAATGCCAGCTCTTTCTGAGAGAGCTTCTTTATATTAGGCTTAAATGTGGGAGAAAAACCTTAATCTGAACAAGAATCATTCCCTAGACTATCATTAGTGTCTTTCAAACACAGATAAGGAAGCTTAAGTCTTATGTTATGGTCAAGTGAAGAAGGCAACTTGTGTGAAAGCATACAGGCCAGCTAACCATCCACCAGGTGAGTTCTGTTAACGTGTGTACTCCAAACTATCCTGCCTGCAAAAGAAAAATTTTCTGGGGCTTTGGTGAATTGTTTTGTTGATACTTTTTAAATACACTATTCTGTGGGAACTGATAACTTATTAACTGCAGTAACTCTTTTAAACACAGTAACATGACCTGCACCCCTAATTGTATTTTGAACTCATCAGTAAATCAGATCTCTTCACCTACATTAAACCAACAGATAGTTGTCGTTTGATCTTAGCTTTATGTTTTGCATCATTTTCCTCTGTTGGAACTGACACATTTAGTAAATCCCTGAACACCTTCTCCATTACAAGAGTCTACAATTCTTCTGTCTTTGAATTATTGTCTCTCACACTCAAAAAGATCTTATGAGTGACACCTTTTCTTAGCCTGGATTGCTCTCTGATGATTCTTCTTAACTTGTACCTATCTTTGTTCAGCCTTAGTCATCCTATATAAAGGCATCTTTCTCTCACAAGTGACCTGGCTGGCTAGTCCACAAAGGTAAAACTGCGTTTTTACTTATGAAGCACCCAAGAAAACTTTGTTTATCTAGTTGTAAAGCACTGTAAGAGGTAAGCAGTAAATAGGAAAGAGAACATAAAACTGATGAGTGCTTACCCTCTATTCCCTACTGATGCTTCTACTTAGCCCTGCTTAGCATTTCAATCTATATAAAGTCAATGGGCCATATAACCTTCTTCTATATAAACTAACCAATTAACATTATTCTTTAATAGGAAAAAAGTTTAGGGAATACTTTTTTTTCCCCAGTTTGATTCAAAGTAACACTGTTACTAAAAAAACAATGCTAATGGGTGCAAGAAGATGTACTTGTTCTATGAAGACAAATGATATCTAAACTACTGAATATATGCACTTATTTTTATTAGTAGAGTAATTTAAGCAACAGTTTCTTAATATTGGATAGGCAATGCTGCAGGACACAAGCTGTCCAACATTTCCCTGGAATACACCAAAGACTCTAGATTTAGGTGGAGATTGTAGCTGAGGAAAAAGCTATTTCAGATTTAATTCTGCTTAGTTCAATCTGATTGAAAATCTGAATGTGTAAAGTAATTTGAAAGCTACTGCCATTTGAAACTCAAAGGAAAACCAGAAAGAATTAGTTAAAAGAAAAAAAAAATCACAAAAGAAGAATCCAAGAGACTTGAAGAATTAGGTAACAACTGACTAAATAAGTTACTGCTTCAATGCTTGAGATACTGTCCCTAAGGATTTTTATTTCAAATCCAGCAATATCCAAAATTTTCTTTAACGTCTTGGATGGCACAATGAAGAATGTCTATAAGTATGGGAGAAATGGAAAGAAGGAGCTTACAATTAAATCAACCTAAATAAATTAAAAGAATGGTCTAAAAAGAGAAAGAGTATAAAATGCTTCACACAGGGATTAAAAGAAAAAGGAAAAAAGGCAACAATATGCAAAAATTTACAGTGAGAAGTAATTGGTTGTGCTAGCAGTGGATACGGTGTTTAGGGGATTATAGCAGATCTCAGACTGTGAATGAACCAATGCAATATTGCAAGAAATGCCAATGTCATCCTGGAGTTATTAACAGGAGTATCTCAACAGGAAGAGAGATTTTTCTCCTTAACTGGGAATGAAATGTCCTCAGCATAAATTATGTCCATTTGGGGCACTTTATTTAACCAAGATGCAGACTAAGTCTGCAGAAGTGTCAAACCCAGCAAGATGTATAGAAAACATCTGCTGTAAAAAAAAAAAAAAGTGAAGGGACAGAATATGTTTAGAATTGAGAAAAATGAAGGGCTCAACAAAGGCTTTCCTGTAAATATATAAAAATGTTATAAAGACAGTAAGCAAGGTTGCCTTGTGCCCAGTGAAGACAAAAGCAACCTGTTAATTTGCAGAAAGGAAAAAGAAAAAAAAAAAAAAGCAAAGCTTTGTTCAATATTAAAAAATTTCCTATGTATAAGACTTTAAAAGAATGACCCAAGTTAACTATGAAGAACGGGTGAGAGAGCTGAGTCTGTTTACCTTGGAGAAGAAGAGGCTGAGGAGAGATCTCATTGCTTATAAATATCTAAGAGGTGTCAGGAAGATGGGTCCAGACTTCCCCAGAGACAGGACAAGAGGTAACAGGCATAAACCTGAACACAGAAAGTTCCATCTGAACGTGAGAAGGAACTTATTCTCTTTGAGGGTTGCAGAGCACTGGATCAGGCTGCCCAGAGAGAGTGATGGAATCTCCATCTCTGGAGACTTTCACAGCCTTCCTGGATGTGTTCCTACATGATCTGCTTTAAGTGATCCTGCTCTGGCAGGGGAGTTAGACTTGATCTTCAGAAGTCCCTTCCAACTCCTACCATTCTGTGATTCTGTAACTAAGCAAACACTGTCTTGAAGGTCAGGTAAACAAATATCAAAGATTATTACATATATACTTTAAGGAAGAGGTAAACTGATCATATTAACTAAAAAAGTAACTCTGAGGTGCCCAAAGTGAAAGTTTCCCCATACTTTCCCTATACTTTTCTCTTAGAAATTAGATTTCCTTTGGGGCAGGGTTGACCTCTCTTTTTTTTTTTTTTTTTTTTTGACTATTCAAGGGCTATCCTAGAATCTGATCATTTTAATGGTTCAGAAGCTTTTTCTCCTTTCCACTTTATATTTCCCCATTTGCCCTGACAATGCTTTCTTCTAGACAATTTCCTTCCACATTTCTCACCACTATTTCACTGTAGATGTGAAACACAGATGAAACATAATTGTATTAGAAGCTCATAATCAACGTGAAAATAATTTTTAACTTCAGAAAATACTAATCCACATAATTTCAATGACTAAGAGCTTCAGATAAGACCCTAAAATGGATGCAAGTTTTGTGATTGTTGACTATCAAACTATTGAATGTCAATTTTGGAACTCCAGATGGTTTCTGAGCTTTCATGTTATTTATGATTTCTGTCAGAGTCACCTCAAACAGTGTTGCTCACTACTGACCTGCCATTCAGATTTTTCTTTATAATTTTATTTGTGTTCCTTTTCATACAGACAACAGACTGTTTGTAGCTAATTATTTAATTTCTCTGGTAGCTAAAGTTACACATCAGTAGTCTATGAAAATAGGAAAAGTCTGTTTTGGTTTTCCTCATATGTACTTAAAAGACCCTATGAGCATACTTGATCATAAAAAAATACCACAGTCATAATCAAAGTAGAATCTTCCTTTGTGGTTAAAACCTTGCCTCTGCTTTGGAAAAACAAAAAAATATATATATATAATGAAAAGATAAATAATTGTTTTCCTTAAATTCTTCTTGCTTTTACTAGTGTCCCAGTACATGATCTCTTGAATGTCACCTGTGATCACCTGGTCACTTGCTGGCTACCTGGTCTGAGTAATAATGGGCAACCTGATAATGTGACAGAGTCAAACAGTTTTATTGCTACAAAATTTTATTCATTTTTAAGCCTAATAAGATGTCTCTATTAAAGAGTGTAATGATAATCTTTGTCAGTGACATGGACAGAGGAACCGAGTGCACCCTCAGCAAGTTTGCAGATGACACCAAGCTGTGTGGCACAGTCGACTTGCTAGAGGGCAGGGATGCCATCCAGAGGGACCTGGACAGGCTGCAGAGGTGGGCCCAAGCCAACCTCATGAAATTCAACAAGGCCAAGTGTAAGGTCCTGCACCTGGGTAGGCACAACCCCAAGCACAAATACAGGCTGGGGATTGGCTGGAGAATGGGGAATGGCTGGAGAGCAGCCCTGAGGAAAAGGACCTGGGAGTCTGGGTTGAAGAAAAGCTCAACATGAACCNCTGTACTAGGGGGAAGTGTCCCTGCCTATGGCAGGGAGTTGGAACTAGATGATCTTTGAGGTCCCTTCCAACCTTACCATTCTATGATTCTGTGATTTGAAAACAGCCCAACTACAATATAGTTTCTCCGAACATGGACCGCTGCATCTAGTAAAAAAACATGAAAATGCACAGTCATGTATACAGGAGAATGGGAAGTCTCTTCCTTCCACCATAAATCTACAGTTTCAAATCTCTGTCATAACACAAATGCAAAATGAAGATCCATGGAATGAAACAAAAACAAAATTTTAAACTGATAAATGCAATTTCATGAAAAAAAAAAACCAAAAACCTCCAACATTTTCTTCTAAAAACCAGGAGTTTGGCAAGATTAAAATAAGTTAATTATCAATGTACATGGATAGAAATATACTTAATACCAGATAAAATATTCAATACTCCATTAAAACAATCAGTATACTTAATCAGACTGCTGGATATGAATCAACTGGAAGGCCTTGTCTAAAGCATAATGTTAGTATGCCTCAGTTAATGTGAGCCAATTAGCAGATTATATATACATGTTGGCAGAGACAAGCATATGACTAGTTTAGCATGTCCTGAAGGCAAAGTTCAGCTTAGGTTTCTTTTTCTCTAAACACAACATTTATGTTGCTGTCTACATAAGGCCTAACAAATTTTGGATTACACTGCTGTCTTGGAGTTCCTTATAACCTCCACTGATGCAGCTGCTGCCAGTTAGATATAGGATATTGTACCGGAGAGATTTAGAAATACTCAAACTGGCATCCCGGGTAACAAATCTACAAGAGAGCTGCTTAGCTAAAATTCAGGATTCTAGCCAGTCCCATCCAGCATGACCAATTTTTTCCAGGAGAACTGACTGTGAGTGATCAGTCATGAATAGCAAATCACTCTTTCTGTTACCAGCCAATTTTGGGATGTTCGTCTGAACCTTCTTGGTTCTACAGAAAAACATTTCTATTCCCTAATATGTGTCAGTTTTGGGGGCCATCACTTAATGGATCAATTTTCTCCCTGAATCATATGGAAACATGCAGTGTCAGAGTCACTTTTATTTAACAGTAAACATGGGTTAAGCCACATCATATTCCCAAAGTAAAAGAAATTGTACATATTTTTACTTGCAAGCTTTCCCTGTGAATAGGATTTATTTTTAAAAGAAAGAGAGCATGTATCAGTCAAAAGGTTCATTTGCAAGGCTGTCATGGAGACAGTATTTTTAAATAACCACAGCTACATCAAATGATAATCATCAAACCAAATAAACTAAATGCCAAAATCCTCTGAAATTTAAAAATAAGAGCCAAGTCTAAATTACTCTAATTTCTAAGGCTTTACAATTTTCAAAAGGTAAGTCACGTTCTGAGTGTATATTCTTTGTTTTTCATTCTTGAAGAGTAGTGAAGTGATTTGTGAATCGAGCTTTTAAGACATTTGGCTGTAGCAAAATTGTAATAAAAAATGCATAATATGTACTTAAGAAGGAAAGTAACACCTCTGTCATAAATTGGTTCTTTGAAATATTTAAATTAAAAAGTCTAAAGCATATTATGCTTGCATAAAACAGAATTAAAAAGCATGTAACTTAGATACATGGGTTTCCTCACAGGGATACATTTAAAATTGGAATTGCTCAAGGAAAAGAAACTTTTTCCAAGGCAATATCAACAATGTTAGTGGGATTTTCACCAATTCAGGTTTTCTTTTGTCATTCTTTGAGAAATCTTCCTTTCCATTGTAATTCATTGAAATTATCATTAACAACGAAAAAATTACTCATTTACTTACATTCCCTTTTGAATAGTGGAGGAATTTTATAGATTTTTTTTTTTTTTTTAAAAAAAGCCTCCTTTAATGAACAGCAAACTATATCTATGGCTTAATGCCTTGTTCTACTCTTCAAACACAAAACCTTAAAGTCCTTATACTTGATTCCCACTCAGGCATAATTTCCACTCAACTAAACTGGCATTTTGCCTGAATAAAATGAGTAACACAATAGGAATTCAGCCATGAGACTGTATCAGTTTATTGCAATATTTCCCCACAGACCACAAGCTAAACTGTAGTCTGGATGACAGAAGAAGGCTACCCAGCACATATGTACCTACTGGAGTTCTGCCAATCAGGCAATATCCATTGCATTTCTCCAGAATGGAGTAAGAAACAGTGTGAGAGGCAACCAAAGCGGAAGCCCAGGGTAAAGTCAGTTCTGCAAGCAAGGACATAGGTCTTTCTAAGTTCCATTCAAATATATTTGAGGAAGACATAAATTTAAAACAAGATGCAGAGAATAATCATATCTCAACTTCATGAGACTACATCTAGCTTCCAATAGCCAACTAATTTCAACACCAAAATATTTGTCTTCTTGGCAAAGAGAAAACATGCATTTTTACAATTCCTCTGTCTTACCTGAAGAACAAATGGATCTTGGATCAGTATCTAATAATATATAATACATACATGAATGTAAATTCAGACTGCCCAGGATACACTATTCCAAAGTCAAAAAGGATAAGCAAAGCAAAAATAGCTGAAGGTAAATACACCTCTCTTCTACATGTGCGTGCCTCTCCTTTTTTAAGGAGTTTGTCTGTTCTGTTCACAGAATCACAGAATTAACCAGGTTGGAAAAGACCTTTGAGGTCATCAAGTCCAACCTATCACCTAACACCTAGCACGGGGTTATTGTGGCCAAAGTGCAGAACCTGGCACTTGGCCTTGTTAAAACTCATGGCATTGGACTGTGCCCATTTATCCAGCTTGTCCAGGTTGCTCTGCAGAGCCCTCCTATCATCAATTAAGATATTAAACAGGATTGGGCCTACCACTGATCCCTGGGTTTCTGTGATGGCAACCATGTCATAGCCTTCCTGTTGCACCAAGGCTTCCAGCTCATCCTGCTTCTTGCCCATACTGCATGCATTTGTGTACATGCACTTCAGCTGGGTTGCTGATTTCACCCCTGACACTGGCTTAGCACCCTCGGTTTCCTCTGTGGAGACTCTGGTTTCATCCCTTTACTTCCTCAAACCTGGTTTAAAGCCCTTTCAGTGAGGGCTGCCAACTCACAGGCTAGAATCCTTTTGCCCTTTTTTGACAGTTAGACCCTGTCTCAGTTTAGCACACCACGTGCGGTAAAGGTTGCCCCATGGTCAAAGAACCCAAACTTCAGCTGAGAACCACCTCTGCAGACTATCAATACAATGCAATTAACTTTGACCATGACTTTATTACAAAATGCACAAACCCTCTCATTACCTATTGATGAACGTTTCAGAGAAAAGAATGTTTATCAGAAGATATATATTTATTATTGAATTCACTCTGCTGTGCTTATTAATACTTTTGTGTATGTGATATATAATAGCCTTCTCTCTTCACTCTCTGGATTTTCAATGGATAACACAAATTCTCTGTTCATCCACTGCACCTTCTCTTGTTCAAAGTCACTTTACTGTGTATACAAGCATCAGAATCTTTTTTCATAAGGAGAAATATTTATTAACTATCCAATTAAATGCAAATATTATATTGTTTTTGTTAGTGACGTGTTAGTAAGGAGTCTGTTAACATCTCTCTACAAATCCTGCTTTCAGAAGTTTATAATTATAGTGTAAATTTTGGCTTTTCCACTAGAAAGTTTCTATGTGAGGAGAAATATTTTTCTATAAAGATCTACTTTCAGCTATCCAACCCATTATTTAATCATGGAACCAAAATTTCCATTAATATATAATGACATTCATAGTATATCAGAAATTATTTCCTTTAATTGTTAGTTAAAATGAGATGGACATATGCATATGTAGTTTGACACTTCAGACACCTACTCAGCACCTCTGAAGACCAGCTTCTACAATGATTCTCACGGGAGCTGTGTGACACAAACAAACAAACAAACAAATCTATAATTAACAACCGAAATAATACAGCTCAAGTTACATAGAATTGTTTCTTTTCCTGAATGGCTCTTTAAGAGAGGATGATGATTAAAAGCATTATGTTTAAATATTACAACTTATATGGTCACTACAACCATAATGATAATTAGGCAAGTTTTAGCAGAGCAGCAGACATTGTCTTTTGGCTAAGCTGTTCATTTTTACCTGTGTGCACTGCAAAAGTTGTAGTCACTATTGTTCACCTTGGCTTGGTCTCTTTCACTACCAAATCCATAAGCTGCATTAGAGAGAAGTAAGCTGCCTGTGTAATAAAGTGACAAGAAAGTCTGAATTTCGATACTGGCCTTTGGTTACAGGAGCATCCATAGCTGGGAATATCTATAATAAAATTGTAACACCAGCTGTTCTGTATTATCCTGGCACAAACATAGATCAGACTCCTGATTGTTACCTTTTTATTCATGTAGATTATAGTCCAAGGTAAGAATCTAAATGTGGTTGTATAAACTACACCTTGTATAAAAAAAAAGGATTCAACCATAATCCCGCACTTTTACACTACATTTTTACCACAAAACAGAATCCATAGAATCACAGAGAAAAGCACCTCCTACGTGTATTCCCAGTAATACAGAAGTTGCCAAAGCTTTTTAAAAATGCTGAAGTAGCAATATTTTTCCGAGATTACATTTGTCTGAGGCTCACACATTTAAACTTCAGGTGTCTCCATGAATTCAGTTTCTTCTAAAATCCGATTGATATTTATTTAGCTCCTCCTTTCCTACCAGGGCAAAAGCAGGGACATGCAGCTGCAAGCTACTAGCAAAGGATCCAAGTAGGTGGTCTAGCACTCTTTATGTACTGGCCTTCAGAGGCACGTGTTCTTTCCAGATGCATTAAACTGAAATTGATTCTCATTCCTCAAACAGCATGGTCCCTTGAAAACTAGTCCAACCTTTGACAAGAGATGTTAAGCAGTTCCTGATTAGGAAGACTTTCTTTCATTTCGTTTGGTAACCTCAACATTCCTGGTGCATCAGAGCAGAGCAGTTTACAAACAATGCCAAACATTTCTGTGCAATGCAGTTTGGCTGCAGAACATGATCTGAGGATGGGTGTGCTGGAGCTCTGAGAAGAGTCACAATTTTAGCACAGCGTGTTTCACTGTTGCCTGTAACTATCTGTTCCCTGTCTGTATCCTTGCTTTCTTTTCTGTCTTTGAAGGAGAGAAATTTCATAAGAAGAAAATACTTGCTATGTCACAATCACCTCTTGGAATTTGAGTAAAACTACATATGCATAGATGCATATATATCTGTGTGGGCCTTAGGAAAACGATCTGAACAACTTCAAAACTTCAGCACAGCTGCCTTTCTGTTTCATCTCTCTGATTTTTTGCTTTCATTCTGCTAAAGCAGCACACAAAAACTCTGCTGAGCCAGCACAGAGATTGAGGAAATCAGAGCCCAGAAGTAATCTGGATAACTTAAAGTATGTTGCTTCTGTACCATAGTCTAACCTAGATCACCTTAGAGGCACCGCTTTAGCAGCTTGAGGCTGTACTATAATCTGCGAAACCGTCATCACGCTGCATACTCCAACATTTCCCTCACTGGGCTCTTTCTGTCCTTGGTACCATCTGGCTTGCAAAGACGTCCTCAGAAGTCCTCATTCTATAATGACTCCCGTGGAAAGACCTTCTTCCTAAAGAAATGGCAATTTCAAAAGCTCAGAACTTCATTCTAGATTTTTTTAATGGCACAGAGCAACCTCTGAATTTCACTTTCCTGTTTTCTCCTTTCCTGCACACCTGAGGGATTCCCTGTCAGCTCTCAGACTTTAGTGTGTTTTTGTTTGACCCACAGCAGCTGGAATCAAATAATTAATTATAGCACCTCTGCATATTTTAAAACAGAACTCAATCCTAGCCATCAGGATAACTAAAGAAAGTTTCAAAATGTGAAGTTTTGTGTTGCTTGTTGTTTTGGGGGTTTTTAAGGTAAATAAAAATACTTTCAGTTTTACCATTTTTTAAGTCTCATGAATTTTGAGGCAAGTTCACAATTTTTGCCAGTGCTTGGACTTGGAAATACTATCTAGCCTAGCAGTTTTGCAGTCATGGCTGCATCACAGTGCAGCTGAGATAAGGAGAGATTAGCACTCCCTCGGATTTGCCAGCGTAACTGCACATGTAGCTTCCCTCTCATTCCTCTGCTGTCAAAAGGATAGGGAGTAGGTCTTTCCAAACACAGCTGATTGTAACTAATGTAGATTAGGGAGGATTATACACAAAAAAAAAAAAAAAAAAACTAATGCAATGGACTGAAATAGTGGCAATTTCTGTTGTGGGAGCTATGGCAAACCAAGGAAAGGCAGAGGTTGCAATCTCTATGTTCAGAACAAGATGCTGAATATCATCAAATTCATTTAAGGCAGGGGACATTAGGAGACTTCAAAACATGGCTGTGTCACTATATTGTAGACAACCTCTTACATGATAAATTTAATGGAAAATTGAGGTATGAATTTAAAAATCTTATGTAGTTATTTTTACTTGTAAGTATTGTTATATTACAGCATCGGGAACTACTGTGGCAGTTACAGACCACATCATTAAAAGTATTTTTATGCTGTCGGTTGTCACATACATACAAAGACTGTTGTAGAAGGTATGCCCACTTGAATTTTTATTCCAGGCACAAAGCATACTTAACATTAATGATAGATTTCCCAATGGAATTCTCTGTTGTGTCTTTTAAAAAGATTTGTAAACATGATCTTGTAAGTGTAAATAAGCAAAACTTTTCGCCCACATTTTACAACTATTGTCTTTCAGTACAAATCCACACATCGCCTGGCATCAAGTATAATTGAGTCATGTATAAATTGTTTTTGCAATATACATGGCTTCTTCAAAATTCCTATTATTTTGTGACTAAAAAGTCCAGTTCTGATTTCAAGCATACAACCAATGATCCAGAAAATATTTTGTCACTTACGGAATTTTGCATAAGCATAACTGGGGTCAGATTCTCAGCTTTAAGTTACTAAAAAATATCCTTTTGAAACGTAAAAGACAAGGAGAAGAAGGGGGAAAATAAAAGCAGAAAATAGTAAATCCGTATTAGAAATTTGTTTAACAATACTGCTGAGAAAGACTGCAACTGTGTATGTAGACGGAGTAAATTGATTTACTGTATTAACTTCCTTACTTCTGAAAGACATTTTCAGCATAGAGTTTTACACAGAGCAGACACAGGTTGGCCTCCAGTTGCTTGTCCAGCTCTCTGGAAAACATGTTTTACATGGAATTTTCCACCTTGAACCACTTTATTAAAAAAAAATCCAAAAGATTTCTTATGTTGGGGCTTTCGAAATAATTTTTTTTCCCAAAAAAATCTTAATGTGTGTCATTAAAGCTGCCAAGCAGTACATAACATACAGAAACTTTTGCTGGAGTTTATAGAATCTGACATAAGAATGTTAAAGAAAACAGAGCACATACATGGAAAGTGACAGCTGATTATTTATTTTTACATATTTTCAAAGTATCAATAAATCCATCTGAAACTTCATGGGCTTGAGATGTTGTAAGAGCAGTGAACCACAAATTACAATTTAGTTTCATTTTCTTTCTACAGCCCCCAAAGAACCTTAGAGTAAATATATGCCCCAAATTGACTTTTAATAATCAAGTTTCAGTTGTCTGGAAAGCCTAGAAGGGTGTTTTATCAAAACAAAATTCTAAATATTCATTTGACCAAGCACCTCGAACTACTTAAACCTCATTTATAGCTTCACAGTTCAGCACAATAATTTAAAGAATAGTGTATTCGATTCATCACAGAGCTCATTCTTCTACAGTTTGCTACCAAGGATGCAAATCTTGCCTCAATCCATAGTCTGAAATGCATAAAATGCCAAGTTCAGAGACCACTTATAGCCACAATCAGAGGTGAGGCAGATGATTTAAGGTAAGACATCACACAAATTTCATTATAAAATCCTGCCACAAGTTAGTCATTAAGGTTGAAGTATTCTTCATTTGCCATAGAACCACAGAATCATAGAATGTTAGGAGTTTGAAGGGACCCCTAGAGATCATCTAGTCCAACAGCCTAGGATACACAGCACAGGAATGCACCAAGGAGGGTCTCCAGGGAACAAGAGTCCACAACCTCTTTGGTCAGCGTGTTCCAGTGCTCCATCATCCTTATATTTGCAGTGAATTATAGAATCATAGAATCAACCAGGTTAGAAGAGACTTCCAAGATCATCCAGTCCAACCTATCACCCAGCCCTATCCAGTCAACTAGACCATGGCACTAATTGTCTCATCCAGTCTTTTCTTGAACACCTCCAGGGACAGTGACTCCAACACCATTGGCAGCCCATTCCAATGCCAGTCACTCTTTCTGTGAAGAACTTCTTTCTAAAGTCCAGCCTATACCTCCCCTGGCACAACTTGAGATTGTGTCCCCTTGTTCTTTTGCTGATTGCCTGGGAGAAGAGACCAACCCCCACCTGGCTACAACCTCCTTTCAGGTAGTTGTAGACAGCGATGATGTCAGCCCTGAGCCTCCTCTTTTCCAGGCTAAACAATCCCAGCTCACTCAGCCTCTCCTCACAGGGCTGTGCTCCAGGCCCCTCACCAGCTTCGTCATCCTTCTCTGGACACGTTCCAGTAGCTCAACATCTGTCTTGAATTGAGTGGCCCGGAACTGGACACAGGAGTCAAGTTGTGGCCTGACCAGTGCTGAATACAGGGGAAGAATAACCTCCCTTGTCCTGCTGGCCACACTGTTCCTGATACAGGCCAGGATGCAACTGGATCTCCTGGTCACCTGGGCACGCTGCTGGCTCATGTCCAGGAATTACTTAGGGGAGGGTCTTTCTCTGGTCACTGCTGCATCTTGTGGCACTACTCTAGAATTTCTTTTGTGTTTTGTGACTTACTAAGCCTGTAATGCAACGACATTTTGTGCATGGTTAGTAAGGAACTCGTCAGAGTTCATCAGCACCCTAAATATGTTCATCACAAAACCTCTAAAGACATTTTGAAACCTTCAAGTTTGCTTTTACAAGTGACCACAACAAGCGGTTATGTGTACAAAGAAGGCTTGCACCTGCCTTTTTCTGCTTAGTCAGATCCCTAGAATCCAGGCCAGTTACCCCTGAGGACTGGCCCAAAATGTGTCCAAAGTCAGGATCACCAGGTGCAGGGGGAGAGAAAGGGCAGCTGCTGGTATCAGCCATCTCCTACAGTGTGCTGTCCTCCAGGAGAAGCAAGTGCGACTGCCTTGAGTTCGCCTCCTAGCCCTACCTCTTAGTGTTACTCCTCCTGATAAAATGAAAAGCCCAACTGGGACTGTAGTCCTTATACCTTTAAATTTTGCTTACAGAATTAAGAAGTTTTGAAACGGCCCTGAACACAAAGTTGGCTCCAGGTCTCTCCCTCCTGTGTTCTCAATGGACTGTAAGCCTTACAGCCTGCAGTACAGTTCCAATGTAGTCAATTTGACTCAATGAAAGGTCTCCTCCAACCCAAACAATTTTATGATTCAAATAAGGACTGAACAAATGCTAAACCTAGTGGAAGAACAAGTCTGTGAAAAGAAAAAAAAATCAAATTTAGGTAAAAATTGACATTGGATGATGCTAAGGAAAGAGAAGAACACAGTAATAAGCAAAGTAAGCAAGTCCAAGGTAAATAAGGACTAGGTTCTTTCACTGAGACATTCTGAAGCCATTCATCAGTAGCAATAACTCATGCTTGGAACACCAAGGAAAATGGAGAGGTGTACTTCTGCTACAAGACTGCAGGTGAAACTACCATAGTCAAGTCCTACACTTTGTACAGACAGGAACATAGATGATCTGGACACACAAAGAAAGGTTTAACTTAATTAAAAAATCCCTACTATTTCCAATGCCATCAAACTCGTGCCTATTCCTGCCTGACTGGGGTCCACCAGGCCCCCCAGCCTTTGTCCCACTCCCATTCACCTAGTGTGCTTCATGGGGACTCACCAGTGGTGACAGAAGGAGGATCCCTCTGCTCAATCGGGCACAGCTTGGGGCTTCTGCCTTTGCTGAGGCTGATTAAAAAGGGGAGTAGGCAGGGAGGGCAAAGTGGTCACTATATGGTGATATGGTGGAAAAGGGGAGGTGGTGCTGAAAGGAGGGAGTCGGAGAGGAAAAGGATGGGGATGGAGATGAAAAAAGAGAAAGATGGGGGAAAGGAAGGAGATGGAGAGGAAAGGAGGAAGATGGGGGAAAAGAGGAGAGGAAGATGAAGAGGGAATGGAGTATATGGAAAGAAAAGGAGGAAGATGGGAAAAAATAGATGGAGAGAAAGGGAGGGAGATGGGGGAGAAGAGGGATTAAAAAAAAATAATACGAATGAAAAGTGGACTGTAAAAAGTGCCTCTGCTCTGACAGGTGCATTGTAATAGATGATCTTTTGAGGTCCTTTCCAGCTCCTAACATTCCGTGATTCTGTTTGATTCTGTGTTTGGCATCTCATACCAAAATGAAATGGGAAATCTCCTGGATCAGTCACCACCTGAATTCACCAGAGATCTTTCCAATCACCTTAGCTTCTCTCTGTGCATTGAGTTTTTCTTCAAATGCCAAAATTACTCCAATCTGCATGGCTCAATGCCTATCTTCAGCTGGGATCTGCAAGTAATGTACATCCTGCAAAAATCTTCTAATGGGCTTGACCTAGTACATTAACTGGGCAATGTAAGGACATGTATTGTGATAATCTTTTACACACCATTTAAATAGAGAATACAATCATTAGGGTATCCAGCTCATCTCAGAGCACAAAATTCCGTGAAAAAATAAATATATTGCAATTTTTATTAATTAGTGACATGCTAGAAGGAAAAGATTTCTTCTTTCTTATTAAAAATTTGTGATATATTATATTCCCTTAGAGGCTGGCATTCAAATATTGTTGTTTTCTTTGTTTCCAATAATATCTCAGCCACAATCACTTAATAAATTATAAATCATGATGTAGCTTTTATGTAAATGCATTTTTGTGTTCAAGCAAAGGATTAATGTTTGTGTATGCAAATGAACAAAGGATATGTTCAAAGAGGTCATGGTTCAAATCATTGCAAAGTTTAAAATGCCTTACTGTGTTAATGGTTGAATATGATGCTGTTTCCTTTTTTTTTTTTTCCCTTAACAATTAATAACTTGTTTAAAAAACACCTGTTGCTAATACCTAATTTCTGTTTAGTGCAGCTTCATGGAAAATGTGGTCATGTGTCAGTGTATAGTTCCTGCTTGATGTTGCATATAATTCTCCTAATATTCTGAATGGCATGTGCTAATTATTTAGCACAATAGCTCATCTTATGGAGCTGTTAGGCTGTAAAAGAAGGGTGGCAATTACTTAGGATGGCAATGTCTATTTTTTTGTAAAAGCCAAAGTGTGGGAGGAAATTTTTTTTAAAAAAAATAAGATGTGAGACAAGATTGAATAACAGCCTAAGACCACTGCAAGGGTTAATATTTTGAAGTTTTTATTATCTGTAAGGCTACAGCTGAAGCTTACAACACAGACAGTAGCTGCTATGCACTTCTGTGTGTTGTACTAAGTGGCCAGCTTCTGCTCTTTCACCACTTCCCATGTGGCTGAGAGAGCACGAGTTCTTAACCTGGCTCTCTCTTAGAATGTGATTATAAGAGCTCACCTATGCACTTTATGCAGAGGAGACATATCTTAGACAGATGTTTAAAGCAGTTTCAAAAATTAATGCATAGAGAAAGCAGCTTAAACTTATATGGAAGTGAAGAAACCACAAAATGAAAATAACTAAGAAAACTACTTCACAGATTATATACAATTCTATGTTTATGCTAGTCCTACACTAAAAGAAAACAAAACAGACCCATCAAAATATGAACAAAAACAAAACAGATAAACAAAGCTCAAGCTTGTATGTGAAATAAATGCAAATAGTGGAAAAGGCTCAAGTTTTATATTTTAGAAAATTATCTCTTGAAGTCCTGAGTGTAACCTTAGCTTCAGACTAAAGTAAAGAAGGAAATAGTCAAAACTTCATTCAGGCAAAAGTGAGATCATGACTAGAAGGACTAACCTGGAGACTGAACAAGATGGATACAATATGCAGTAGATCATGACTACTTATGGTACTGCTTTTAGTCACAAGATCTAGTCAGAAAGTTCACAGGGAGTGGTTGGGCATGTGAGTAGAATCAAGACCGACTGTGAAAAATATACCATGTATATATCATATATGAAAAACCAAACAGGCATAAAAACAGAACAGCACAAAGAAAACACGGAAATGATTCTCAGATTGTACTCTGAAAACTCATTGTGTGGAGAAAATAATGAATAAATTAATATAAATACTCATTTAAATCTAGATATAAACACTCTCAAGACGTCTTCTCACAGTAGTCATACAATCAAGATTAGCTCAAATGTTCAGGGACAGTAAATCTTCAGCTTCTATATTCTACCATTCACTGAGATACAGTTTTAAAACCACTCTTTCCAAAATCCTTGCAACAGAAAGCAGATTAAAAAGCTTCCACTTACCCAGCTGAAGTACAAACAAAGCCATGAAAATCACATTGCCGGTCACAACTAAACTATAAATTTTACATTTTTGTGTATTAGGGATTAGTTGTAAGTTTCAAGTTAAAAGGAGAGGGTGAGGAGGACTGCTCAGGAAATGTTGTTTTCATTAATTTCTAGGAATGGAAAAAATGTAGATAGTACTGCAATTTGCTTATGAATATTTGTATAAAAGAACTGGTGAAGTCCATTGAATAGATTACACTCTAGGTTGTGACGACAGAACATAAGCGATATTTTAAATGTAGGTACAGTCCATAGGGAGGCCAGAAAGTCAGTACTGTATTTTTTAAAGATAAACCAATATTACCTTAAACTGCTCTAGATCATCTTTGAGGCAGAACTCAAGATAGAAAGATTGAGCTTAAGCTGAAATTTTATGAGACATTTGTGAATAGTTGATACAGAGCTCTCAACTTACTCTGTCGAGCATTTATCTTCAGTGGGCTTCCTGCTTCCACTGATAATGTGAACATTAAATTGCCACTGACTTCTAACAGAACCAAATCAAATACTATAATTATACACTTTGTGCTATCTCTACTGTACTGTATTATTATCTATAATTGATTATTCAACTCACTAGCTATTGTTCTTTAAAATGCTTTTGACACATCGTAGAAAAAGTACTGTATAAAACAAAGTTGATGAGCATAAAAATTTCGGACATTCTATTACATGTAATGATAAAACTGATGCAAAGCAGACTAGTTCCACATACAGAAAGTCACAATCAGGGTTTTTTTGAGTCTTGTGTTCCACACTGGTATTCATCAGCTGAGAAACAGACCCCACTTTTGGATACTGTGCAAATGCATAAGGTAAAAGATGAGGCCACGTTGCTAGAAAAATTGGTACATAGAGAACAAAGACATTTAGAGTGGTGGAAGAAAGGCAGAAAAGGTGTAAAGTACAATGAATTACTTGTCAAAGCTGTACAACATCTTAATTTACAAAAGCAGAGCCCAGCTCAAGTTTCTGGAATCCCCGTCTCAAGCCACAGCTAAAGAGTCATTTCAATCAAGTGCTTCTACCTCCCCTCTTGGGCCAATCCATTTGTGATCATGTGGCTGTTTTGTGGCCAAATAATAGATCTGAATGAAAAATAATTATTTTCCTTTGAAAGGTAAGTTTTCAGTTTTTATCTTCAGCCTTTAAAATGTACAAATAGGATATTTTCAGGCTTAAAAAAAAATGAAAAATATATTTAAACATCTGATAGTGAAGTGCTTAGATTTTATTCTCAAAACAGAAAAACACTATTACATATCCTCTTAGATTCCTATATATCAACCTGTTTTGCTGACCATAGAAAATTATTTTTGTACTTCCTTTCCTTACATGCCAGTAAGAAAAATACAGGTTGGGTTTTTAAGTCGTCTAAAACTAGTAGGCTTAGTTCCAAGTAGCCTCAGTATTTACAAGATTGCCAAAATAATGTCTACTTTATTTTCAGATTAAGACAAGAACCTTGAGAAAAAAATTATTGTTGGAGTATAACAAGTTTCCTAATCACAAAAATATTTATTTTTGTGTCTTCAGAACACACACTATTGCTTCCCATAATTAACAAATGAGATTAAATGTTAACCAGTTTAAATCTGTCAAAATATTTTAATAAGGGGGGCAGATGTTCTGTTTTGTTAAGTATTGCTATTTACTTTATGAGGTAATAATAACCTTACCTTTCCTCTGCAATAGTTAATAGTAAATGGTTAGAGCTTGCCAAAGAGCAAATAAATCATTACACTAAATACAGGTTGTCAGGCTAGTTTAGTACCTTGTACACTCCATTTTGCTTAGATAAATGGCTCAGACTGGGATTTATTCTCTGTGCTATTTTTCTAGAAAGATTTTTTTGTTCATATTTTGTGTAGTTTCATATTGGATGTTGAGAAAGGTAGTATATCAACAGGTAGATTTTACACTGACAGGCTTGCCTGTTTGAGTTGGCTTCTTAAGTGTAAAAATATGAGACAAGCTACAGACCTCACAGAAATGTCATTACAGAGAGTACTTTTGTAGAAAGACTGTGACTTTGGTAAATAAATAAATATACCAGTACAAAACTCAAACAAATTGAATAGCGTAAAATCATGACTCTGAAACATTTCTTAGAGTTCTTTTTGGTTTAACCATATTAATACCTTTCATATTCACTCTTCGTCAAACCTGCGGTTGTTCAGATCCAATAAAACATGCAGCAAGGTTTTAAAACTATTGCTGAACACAGTAAGTGTACATTAGAGGTCATGGTTTTTCTGAATAGCTGAGACATTTCCAGGGTTAAACAAGTGGATCTGGACAACATGAGACCCTCACTCCCAAGAAGGCTCCTGTCAGGCTATTACACAATTCAAACCCCATGAAAATCTACCTGTCAGCTAAGAGCTTATTTATTTTTACAGTTATATAGATAACAGCTGCTTTTTACACAGAGATATATTTGAAATTTTGTACAGAACTGTATTTGCACAGAAGTATATCTATTCACAATTCACTATTGCATTTCCTCCCCCCTTCAAAAATCCTGTCATCCAGCCACAAAAAGAAACCATTTGCAAAATTATGCAAAACTAATAATGTTTGAAGGAAAGAGATCATAAATTCCATTGGCTGATGTTTGGGTAAACTATTCGCAGAACACTTGTAAAGAGCAACTTTGGTCATGGGAAGAAGGATGAGGTTGTGAGTGATCTGTGAACAAGGAAAAGGTCCAATAAATTGGCTCACTTATTCACACTGAATAATTCAAGCGTCTTGATTCAACACTAGACATACTCCTCACTCCTTTTAAAGGACTGAAATATTCATGGTTTCTTCTGTCAAATGCCATTATAGCTCTGTAATGTCAGGAGCAATGGTTATCTTCCCAAAGGCTGTAGGAGACTTGAATGTAGGTCATGAACTTCAATTGTAGAAGTTGTCTGGCAAACTGTGCTTCTACCAGTGATCTCAGACTCATATTTGTGTGTCCACTTTGTACTAGACCTAGCAACATAAATAGAACTACTATCTCCATCTTTACTGCTCATGTTCTAGGGGCACGTACGCACTTTTGTGCTGTTTGAAAGCACTGTGCCTTGGAAGCTCAGAAAGAAGGATATATTGTCTCTATAACAGTTGTAAAAAAGGTCACCTTAGACAATATCCTTACCTCAATAAAAGAAATTCCATTCACCAGCTCAAGAATGAACCTTCCTTTGCCCCTTTCCACAGTCAGGCACACAAAGCTGAATGGGAGCAAGCGAAGACAAAGAAAAGGTGTGTCAAATCTTAACCATTTTATGTCAGAGAAACCCACTACAACAGGTTACATAGAACCCATCAGCTGCTTTAAAGCAGCTATTAGCATCTTTCCTCAAGACGAAAACATAGGGGACAAAGAGCTACTATTCATCACGTTCACAGACATTAGCTTCCAAAGATACTTAGAAGATAACATTAGCTGTGTCAAAATTCCAGTCTACTTCAATTCACATTTTGCTAGATGGACACAGTTTACAAATTCTTGAAGAATTCTCTATGTATTCAGTAAATTCCTCTTTAAGACAATTCAACCTGTTCAGTTTTTCAGTAGATTTTTTTCCCCCTCTGCTTTATTTTAAAGACATCTTAATTAGTCTAATCCTGACTGGTCTCTTTCCAATGTTCCTGTTGGCACAGTAGGATTTCAATTAACATTCTGCTTTAGCACTGCAAATGCCCTTGCTCAGATTCTTTTTTTTTTTCTTTCTTTCTTTTTTTTTTTTTTCTAATGTGCTATTTTGGATGCCATCTCTCTTCTTCCTCAAAAAATTGTTCAGCTTCTAAAAGGTTTTGGAAGCAGAGATTGTTCTGCCAATTTGTGCTTTCAGAGCTTATCGAGAGATAGCACATATTTAATTATTTAATTTTTTTTTTTCACTTGAGGGTTATATTCCTTGTCTGCTTTGTGCTCTGACCACATCACTCATCCCCCTTTCAGTCCCTCCTGGTTTCACAACAGCAAGTTCATGCTTCTTGTCCTCAGCTTCAAGGCTTTTCAAAACTCCACCCTTCATTTCCACTTCTTGTTTTGCATTTCTCTTTCTTTCACACATACATACACAAACGCACACACTGTCTTCTAATCCACCAACAATAACAATCTTCTCTGTTGTTTGTCAGCTTCTCTCACCCACAGCTACATCCTGCCCCTCACACGTGGAGTGCCCTCCCTGAACTGAGCTGTCAGGCAATTGTCCTCATTTCTTTGAAATCTATCCTTAAAAATCCACCTTTACTGCAACATCTAAAAGAAATCAGCTAATTAATGATGGTTCTGTTGAGGGGCAGATGGAATAGCTGACATTTACTTTACAATTTATTTTTTTTATAAAAACAAACCCCCTTTTGTGTGAGTGTATTTAATCTATGATGGGCTCCTTTTGTAAAGGGACAGCAATAAGCATAGAGCAGTGACTAGATCCTGCAGGCTGTGCACATCATTTCTGAATGGTTTTAGATTATGGGAAACTCTTTTCCTACCCTTCAACTGGTTTGCATGTTTAAAATATAAACTCTGCAGGATAGCATCTGTGGGTATGTCTACTTTGCATACCTTGTAGTAACTGATAACCTTTAAGCAAAATAGGAGAGGATAGACAGCAGCATGGAACTAATTTACTCAGAAAGTATTCTGTATTATGCAGTATGTGTCCACAGTAATTAACACCATGACAACATTATTTTAATTGAAATATCTTGGAAATGTATAGCATAAACAAAAATGAAAATACTGAGCTAAGTACCTTGCTACCACTGCAATTCTAAGTAATAAAAATATAATCAGATCTACGCTTAACCTGCAAAAAGCCAACTGTTCAAATATGTGGACTTGACTTCAAAGACACTGCTACACATATGTATCCACTTATGTCCACTGTATTCATAGCTGCTTACAGGCAAACAAAATCCTACTGTGGATCTCAATCTGTAAATCCTGCCACTTAAATACAATTGGAAACCTCATCTATTAGAAACCTCATATATTAGGCTAGAAAGCAGAAAGAGACATATCTGTTGCTAACAGCTTCTTTGCATTGCTCTTGGCTACACAAATTGGCATACCTTAACCACATGAGCCCAATAAACCAATCAGACCTTTCTGTGCTTACTCATCTGCTTTGGAAAACTAGCTTAAGTTCTTGGTACCTCAGTTTTCAGTGATTAAACAGAGTGTAAAATATCTACTGGTTTACAAATTTGTTACAACATTTCAATACTTAGAGAACAATAGATGAAGAACACTGGTAAATCAGGGTCGCTTCCACAGTAAAACTGCTTCAAAATTAAATATATAAGATAAGAATCTGCAGCAGTTGGGAGAAAGTTTTCAACTGATCCAAAAGATTTTGTGAAGTAAGAATAGATTCATTTCCACCCCTTTTATAGTGACTGAATTGTGCTTAATGTTTGTGACTTCCTACTGCATTTCTCTGCTTCCAAAATCCACTAGAAAACTTGAAAATTATTACATTTTAATAAACAAACAAAAAACTCCATGAACAACATAACACGAAAACTACTGTAACATTCCTCCAGTGTTAAATACATTTTCCACTCTACATTCTTCTCTGAAATCAATCCAGATAACCCTTCCTGTTGTCACTGAACACTGCTATGAGTTTCCAAGATATCACAAGATATTAGGTACAACCATATGGAGATCAGCATTACCAGAGGAACCCAAATGGTCATCCTATCCCATTTCCACACAGTGTGACCCTATTATAACCATTCATAGATTGTCACTTCATGGCTGCACCAGGAGTTTCTATTCCAAGGTAGGCCCAGTGAGAATGAACATGAAGTTGGGGTTTTATCCACTATTTAAGCACCTTTTCATGAGTCTTCAAACTAAGAATCCTTACTGATGGGTTATTTTGTAGAGCTACAGGAGACACTCCAAAAGGTTTGCCAGGAAGAGGAAGCTAACTTAAAGAGAGTTTACTCTGTACAAGGATCAGATGGATATAATTTGGGCCAAACAGCTCAGATTGTGAAATATGCCAGTCAGAATCAGTTTAGGATCATCATCCTGTAATACTGCTGTAGTCATACATATCAAGGAAATATAAATGTCTTATAGTACAGATTCAGAAAACAATATATGAAATGAGGTGTTTATTGACTTTATATTTCACGTGTATAAACCCATACATGCTTTTAAAATTTTTTTTTGTTTGTTTTTTTAATTAAATTGATGGTTCTAGCAGGCAGGGAAGGAACACATAGTTGGTAATGGTTAGGAAAAGAAGTGTGTGGGATCTTCTCTTGAGTATAATTTTTCAGTACATTAAATGAGATGAACAAAAGAGAAATTAAACATAATACTATGCCATGGTACTGTGACATAAGTGTCAACTTAGAATTTCAAATACAATTATGAGAGTCTCCTAATAATTATATAGGTGGCAAACAAGGCTTTAGGGCAAACATACGTGGCAAAAAAAAAATTACTAATGGCATTCTACAGAAAATCAGCTAAGCCTGACCCGTCCTATGCATCATATTGTAGTAAGGTCAACTTGGTGGAAAGGTTAAGAGCAGTTAAATACTGACCCATCCCTCCCCAGTCTTTTCCATATTCATAGGAAACTACATCCATATTCATGCAACAGAATAAGTACCTTTAACATACATAGGTTAAAAAAAAAAACAACAGGTTTCACTTCTTTACAATCTTGTTCAGTGCCATGACACTAATTCCCAGAGCATGGATCAGGACATAAATTACTGCGCCTGTAAGGCTGGGTGGGATGGGTGAGCAGAAAACAGTGCAAATTCTGGTTGACACTTAAATATTGAAAATATACAATCTGTAACCCTGAAATTGTAAAAAGACACATGAAAATACAACTCATGCACATGGATTGAGCATAATGATTTTAGGATAAATGGTTCATGGAAGTGCCTGCTTTATACAGATCCAGCTACATGTCTGTAAGCATATGGATATCCAGAACCTGAGCTTCTAGTCCTACCAGGTCCTTAACTTCCAGCTGGCTGNCCCTACCAGGTAAATGGTATGAGAGGCTCAAGATTACTGTACAAAATCCTAGGTCAGTATCCTCAAAAATCACTACAAACAAAAGTCATAGAACTCCTATTGCCACTGCAAGACTGGGATTACTGGTGTGCTGGTTTGAGGCTAATTGNTAATAAAATCATAATGTGTTACATATGTATATTTTAGCTCTTTGCAATTATTTTAGTGAACAACACTAAATGAACTTGGAAAGGAATAGGGCTCAGAAACACCTGATCCTTTTGCACCTTGTCTTGCCTTTGCTATAAAATAGCTTTTTCTCCTGTCTTTCTCTTTATTTCTATCTCTTAAAAAAATATTAAAAATACTTAATATTAACTTTATATTGAGTTGTTATTACTATGGTAAAACTATATTTTTTTAAATAAAATGTGAGAATCTTAGGTGATATTGAAGCAGTGACCTTACCTCTTTTTGCAGGTAACAGACACATCCAGTTAACTGGTCTTTCTTACAAACAGAATTTCTTTCCCTGACTACTGAAACAGAAAATAATGAACCTTGCTACAGAATACTTTCACGCAGAAAAATGCCAGCATCAGTACCTGCCCACTTTTTTCCAGGAAAGTCACCATCTTTCTGTCCTACAGAAGCATCAACATCTTCAGTGAGTTTCAGTAGGAAAAATGGATACATTTTTCTTGCACCTCCACTCATCATTAACATAATGGTGTCAAAGCAGTAAGGGAGGCTAGATGGCTAAACTAATAGCTTTATATTATTTGGTTATTATTTTGTATATATTTATACAGCACTTTTGCAGGCACAAATTTACTCTACTGGTTGTTAAATGCATTGTATCTTCCAGTGTTTACTCATAGAAGCCCAGATGCCTGAGCTGCAACTTTGCTGAGGCAAAGGTCTGGGAATTTGCACATAGCCAGAGCATGGGGAGTTACCTCAACCACAAGCAATTTCAGAAAATAAATGAAAAAAGGAGGGAGCAAGTGACAGAGGAGTGGCAGGCAAAACCTGCAGGCAGCAGTAGAGCCCTGCCAGGCTGCCTATGCTACAACATGGCAGCTGGGAACAGCCAGGTGCTCCCAGAAGGTTACCAAGGTCCCTGAAGGGCCCATGGTGATGTTCTCCCTCTGAACATCAACGAGCTGCTAAGAAAGAAGGTTTTCTCTTTGGAAAGGAATTGGAGTTGCCCAGAAATGCCAGCTGAATGCTCTGGAGTTTCCAGATGGTGTGTGAAGAAAGGGGCCATACCACCTCCCCCATGACACAACACAGCAAGTTGGGACAGGTGTCCTGTTCTTCCCTCCTGCACAGGAGCCTGCTCCATGAGCAGCAGGAAGACATGGAGTGATCTGCTATACTGACAGGGTTGAAGGGGCTGACCACCATCACATCTGAGCCCTGGCACTGCACTTGCACCTTGTGTCACACAGCTGCAATTAAACAGTCATGGTCAGGGCCACGCTTCAGGGGAGATTGTGGAGAGAAGGTGACTGGGCACCCAGCAGCAGCAATCATATAAATTGTCTCTGAAGATTAAAAGGTTTCATTAAAAACTCCATTCTTGTTTGTAATACACAGCTAGGCTGCAAAGCCTCCTCTAAATCCTCATCATTGGTGTTACAGTAACACACTATCCTTTGCCACCATCGTAGTAGCCTTTCATATTCTTGCCTTATACTCTTTTTCTTTTGAAGTATAGGGTATCTTTCTCTTTTTACATTTACTTCAAAGAAAGGTAAGCTCTGTCTGTATTAATTGATTTCTGTTCCTAAGGTGTTTAAACAATCGCATGTACTCCCTCCAAAGCTGCAATGTCTGAGTACTCGCTGCTGTCTTTGCATTTTATCTCTCTGATGCCCTACTGAAGAAAGGAAGCTATCTCATTTCAGCCAGGTGGCAGCTGTGGGACAGAGGGGCAGCAAGGCCCAGGTCTCAGCCCCAGTTAGTCCCTTGTCAAAGCTGCCCCTTCACAGACTGTGTTGGTAGACCCAGCCCCTCAGCCCAACCTGTCTGACCGCAGGGCAGGAGAATTTCTTTCAAATTGAGACTAGTTTTTCACCTGGAGTAAATCTAATTCTCAGATACTTTGCAGAGACCAGACTGCATGTGGGTAAGAAAATGATAGCCAAAACTCAACATGTAAAGCTCAGAACAGCTCTGGAGCTCCCCAGTTCAGATTATGAAATTTACTCTTTTCTCATCTAAGTTTTTTAAAAGACAACTAAAACAAAGAAAAATACTAATATCCATTATTACATTGTGCATTTCTTAATACACCACTTTATTTTGCTTCAGCTGCTGAGGAGCTTCATAAAAAGCACTAAGAAAGTTCATAAATATGTAAGCAAATATTTACTTCCCTTGAGAAACATTTTTTGTCACTAACTGCTGCAAAGAGAGTTTATTATTGATGAAATCAGCTGTCTTGGATGTTATAATTTAGTAGGAACACATTAAAAAAAAAAAAGTCCTATTTCTGATTTCTTTTGATGAGGGAGAAACCAGGGCCCAGGTAAATAGTGGTAAAAAAATAAACAATAATTAAAAAAAAAAAAAAAAGGCAGAATGAAGAATAATATCTCCGAATAACTCAATTTCCTTTTGGATCCTACTCCAATTTTTTGCTATTGTTATTTTGGTTTGTTTTGGTTTTTTTTTTTCAGTAAAGCTGCACTGTGAAGCAGATCACTGATTGCAGAACTAGCTGATGATACTGCAACTAAGAAAAAATCTAGAAGAAAATAATTTGGAAAGAAAGGTGGCTTTTAAAATCTGGGGACCATTCATAACTACTTATTAGGAGTTGCTAAATCTGGACCATACCTTGTATGCATGATTCTTAACTCTCCCTTACCTGAATAAAGCATTTGACTCTTACTTTTCTGACCACACACACCTTGTGGCTTCCTCTCAGGAGGTATTGAACAGGCACATAACGGTGGTGTCAGTGAGCAGAAGTCTTGGTTGTGCAGTGAGTAGAGCATACCTTCAAAGAAACATCATGAAAGACTATGGGAATATTATATCCATCAAAGGAGAACAGTAGGTCTAAAGACAGGGTCTAGAAGATCTTCCCATTTTGCAAATCAGAAGTTGTTGATTAGAAATCCTTGAACAAATATTGTATATTTTGCACGTCTTTAAGAGAGTCTATCTGCAGAATTTCACAAATCTATAAGAAATGTATGCAACGAAACAATCTAGTACATTTTGTGCTTTCTTGGCAAAAGAAGGAGGAAAGTTCTGCAGACACCAGCACAGGCTAGGCAGTGTGGAAAAGCTAAGTAGACACACTAAGAATATATCTGTGGTTTAGGTTAAAATATGTATTACTGCCTTGGATTACACATTTTTCTGTGTTTATATTTTGTTTCCACTTGTTAACATATCTATGGTGAATTCTTTGTGGCTTTGGCACATTACAAGGGAGCAGTTCTTCCTCCCACAAATCTACAGAGTTGCTTCAGTTCTTTGACAATGAGAGTTACAGAGCCTTTTACTCAAGTAAATCAGGTACTTCAGGATTCATGTAGATTTAATGCTTCTCAGAGAATTTGTATTACACAGACTTGCTTGCCCTAGGATTTTGAGGGCCTTCACTAAAACCTCTCTTGGATAATACGATGCTAAATAATCTTTTGTTCCATTTGTTCCTGAAACTTCCTGTTTTCCGCTTCACTCCCAAAGTTCACTTAAAGACAGAAGGTTATAACCTTGTTTGTGACCTTTTCTCCTGACTTGTCAGTGACTGGCGGGTTTCTTTCTCTTTTCACTCTACTGCTCAGCATGGCTGAAGAGAAAGGAAGTTTTGGCAGCATGCCCCTTAGCCCATAGTAGAGAATATACTAGCAAACGTATTCCTGACTTTGCTGGATATCCTAGCTTCCACACACAGCTTAGTCTACTGACAGCACTCCTGCCAGAAGAGGCAAGGGGTTTTGGCTTCTAAGTCGCTTATGAAGCCTGAACATCAGCTCTGAAGTCTGCGTGCCCTGATCTCCCTCCACTTTGCCTTTCATTCTATAACACTTTAGTGCTGTAAATAACAAAGCTCAGGCTGATTTTCCCCTAAATCTGCTTCATGCTTTTTTTTAGGATTGAATTTTTTTATAGTCTCTCCACCCCCACCTCTTGTAATCAATAGAATGGAATCAATATTTAAGGGTCAAGACCTTTTCTTTTTCCTGTGGCTAAGCTTTTTCCAGTCTTGCATTTTAAATAAAACCAGTATTCTAGTAATCTGTAAAAAAGATAGGAGGAAAAAAGCCAGCTTATTAGTCTATCTCTTTTAGGTCTTAGGGTAATGGTTGCTTTTACCTTTCTAGTTTAATTCAGCACATTTACAAAGCATTAAATCTGTCAGTATGGCATTAACTTCTATCATGTGCATATTAATAGGAATAACAATCAAAATATCAACTGAGTTTGGGTGTTAAAACTGGTAATATTTTCTTTAAGTGCTAGTACGCATTTGGCTCGGAAGGTGCTCAAAATTGCAAAGGTTTTTTAAACTAAGATTTATCTCTTATCTATATAGAAGTGTTTTGCGGTAAACCTGTTCATTTGTACCACAAAGGGCATGATTTTGTCATCATGCTGATGTTTTCATGGAACACATTTGTAAAACACAATTTCTAACTTTTGTTGCCTCCATTAAGAAGAATGTTGATTAAGTGGAATCAGCATGTAAGAAAATATTTAGCAGCTGTTCCCTTACTACAAAATCGTAAATATATGGAAAAATAATCACGCAGATATTTTATGCCAATTAGCAAATACTTCTTTTAATTAAAGTATGTTGAACATTACAGCATCATCTTAATATTAGTGAATTCAAATAAAATATAGGGATGGTGGAATTAGAGAGAAAACATCTTTGTCAATATATTAGAAATATTTTAACAAGCCAGCTGAATGGGTTCGGAGGAATTCTTGTTTTGTATGATTGTTTTATATTTTGCTGCNACTTCAGTATTAAAAATTTGGTCTTGCCAACACCTAACAGTTGTAAATCAGGGATATATTTTGAAATGTCCTAAATCAGATTTTAGAAACCAGCACTCTTAGCAGCAGCTTTCAGAAGTGAAAGGAATACAACCATGAGAATTCATGGGGTAGTATGAATTAAACATATCTATTTCACTTATGTTTCAAAGTACTCTTATTCAGTGGTCAAAAATATTATTAAGTTGTCTTCATTCATTTTTTATTAAGAAAGAGGTCCACAACCATGCATGTTTCAATGATGTAGAAAACAATAATCATTAAAAGATGTACTCCATTGTGAGGATGAAAGGAATGCATGTTACCTTCCTGGAGACTCAGTACTGTACCTTTAGGAAAAGCAGTACACATGCAAGAACATTGTCCTAGAACTCACTAAAGAACTTGACTGGCTTTGTCGACTGCAAAGTAAAATCCTTTGCTGTACCCTCTGCTCATATCTAATCATTTTTGCCTTGCACACACCACCTACACACCTAACACTTCACTGACAATGCTTTGCCTTTCCCCACTACCCCCCAAACATAATAGAAAGTTAATTGAATGTTTTATGCTTTAGTAATATCAAAGAAATGAAAAGAATGTAGTTTTCAACTGTATTTCAATAGTAAGTGCATTAATTTTTACCTTTTAACTGACACTTGTACTAATTTCCTTAAATGCTCTTTTTTACTCTTTTTTGATGTGTCTGGCTTTGTCGGGACTGATGATGAGGGCTTACTTCAAATGCAAAAAGATTAGCTCTCTTTCCTTTAATAGCACAATTATAGCTTGTGTGATGTCTAAATCATGAAAGATATCAGGGACAGACTTCTAAAGTCTCATCAGTTTATTACAAAAGTGGTAGTAATCATTTTAATATCAAAATTACTCTAATTTCCTAGTGGCATTTAGGGATTGTTGGGCACGCATATATATACACACAAAGATTAGTAGCCATTTACTTCTAATTTGACTTACATAATTGTTATAAATAACACAATGAAATTAAAAGGCTCTGTATTAGATTTTTGCCTCTACCTAAGACGTTGTTCAGGCTCTGAAAGAATATTGCCACATCAAAGAAAGTACCAAGAGATCCAGTTCAACATTTTTAGATACACCAGAATCTACATCTAATTTTTTGATTTAGTTCAACATGGGACTTAACACTAAACACTAAAGAATAAATGTGCCTTGCTTAAAGATATGTAATACGTTTAATCCCATCAATGCTTAGTCTACTTTTTAAATCCTGGATTTAATATACTTTTCCATGAGAGGGCAAGATTAAGATACCCTTTCTCATACTAGATTG
Organism: Ramphastos sulfuratus; assembly: GCA_013399055.1. NCBI lineage: Eukaryota > Metazoa > Chordata > Aves > Piciformes > Ramphastidae > Ramphastos > Ramphastos sulfuratus. The sequence continues at coordinate 143,806 of WBNM01040198.1, forward strand.
CACCTACCTCCTCAAGTATTATGATTAGTTATATACAACAGCAGGAAGAGTACCTTATTCAAGATGAGGGCCTGTAAGCGATGAAGCGGAATACAAATCTAAATAGCTTATACTCCAAACTGACTTTGATTCACATACATTCATGTAATGATCACAGCTGGCCAAGACAAAGAAAAATACCAGATCCTGGACAAGGTTGCATCTATCTAATTCAAGAATACTTCCTAAAAAAAAAAACAAAAAACCAACAACAACAAAAAACCAAACCAAAACAAAAACTAGATTTCTCCAACATTAGAAATAGAGATTTTAAAACAATAATAATATCACAAAGCAACCGCAGCATCTACATAAGATTGTGTGTAGTAGGTTAAAACAGAAAAACGAAGCAATCTTCAAATATTTTAGGATGTTATGGCTGTTAAACAGTAGTTTCAAAGGAGAATTTGATAGTTAAATCTAGGAGTGAAACTACACATTGCTCTGGGAAGAGTGAGTACTAGTTTTGATAAATTTCAAGTTCCTAACAGATAAAATGCAACAGTTTGACCCATTGTCAGTCTATTTTAAGATGAACATTTGTTAAATTATAATGAAAAAAATGTAGCACTTAGACTTTGGCAGAGGAACAATTAGGGTTTTTTTCTTCCTTGAATTGTATAAAATCACATGGCACTGATTTTCACTTTAACTACAAGCAATAAATGTGAGCTACAACAGACTCTAACAGCTACTGGCCATATCTACACAGATAGATATGCTTGTATGTCATACAAGCAAAGATCACTTCAATTTCAAGCACACGAAATTTATGTCTACACCATATAGCTTATCATGCATGAGGCCTGTTCACACAATAGCCAATTTTTTAGTCTTAAGAACCGCTTGCACCTTTTTGATGTGCAGGGCTATAATCAGCCCAGCCAGTCAGGATGTCAGTGGTTGAAAGGAACCCAAAGAGATCATCAAGTCTGACATTACTGCCAGGGCAGGACCATACACTGTAGCTCAGATCACAGAGGAATACATCCAGACAGGCCTTGAAAGTCTCCAGAGAAGGAGACTCCACAGCCTCTCTGGGGAGCCTGTCCCAGTGTTCTGTGACCCTTACAATAAAAAAGTTCCCCCTTGTGTTGAGGTGGAACTTGTTGTGCTGCAACTTACATGCATTGCCCCTTGTTCTATCACAGGGAGCAAGTGACAAGAGCCTGTCCCCCCACCCCTCTCCTGACACCCAGCTCTCAGATATTTATAAACATTTATTAAAACCCTTCTCTGTCTTCTCTTTTCCAGACTAAAACAACCCAGGTCGCTCAGCGTCTCCTCATCAGGCAGTGCTCCAGTCCCCTTATCATCTTTGTAGCACTTCGCTGGATCCTCTCCAGCAGATCCCTGTCCCTCTTAAACTGGGGACCCCAAAACTGAATGCAGTATTCATGATGAGGTCTCACCAGGGCAGAGTAGAGGGGGAGGAGAACCTCCCTTGGTCTGCTGGATACACTCTTCCTAATACACCCCAGGATCCCATTGGCCCTCTTGGTTACAAGGGCATATTGCTGTCCCATGGGTAACTTGTTGTCCACCAGCACTCCCAGGTCCCTCTCCACAGGGCTGCTCTCCAGCAGATCACCTCCCAACCTGTACTGGTGCAGTTTGTTATTCCTCCCCAGCTGCAGGACTCTGCACTTGTCCTTGCTGAACCTCATTTGATTCCTCTGTGCCCAGCTCTCAGTCTGTCCAAGTCTCTCTGGATGGCTGCACTGCCTTCAGCTGTATCAGCCAAGCCTCCCAGTTTGGTGTCATCAGCAAACTTGCCGAGCAGACTCTGTCTGTCCCCTCATCAATGTCATTGATAAAGATGTTGAATAGCACCAGACCCAGCACTGGTCCCTGGGGGACTCCACTAGTTACAACTCTCCAGCTAGACCTGGCACCACTGATCACCACTCTTTGAAGGCTGGGGAGGGACTATTTACAAGGTCTTGCAATGACAGGACAAGGGGCAATGGGTTTAAACTGGGAGAGGGAAGATTTAGATTAGATGTCGGGAGGAAGTTCTTTCCAGTGAGGGTGGTGAGGTACTGAAACAGGTTGCCCAGGGAGGTTGTGGCTGCTCCCTCCCTGGAGGCGTTCAGGGCCAAGTTGGACAAGGCCTTGAGTAACCTGTACTAGGAGGAGGTGTCCCTGCCTACAGCAGGGGGTTGGAACTAGATAATCTTTGAGGTCCCTTCCAACCTTACCATTCCATGATTCTAACTCTATCTTGTAACCAGTTCCTAATCCACCTCACTGTCTGCTTTTCCATCCCACACTTCCTGAGCTTGCTCACTAGGATGTCATGGGAGATGGTGTCAAAGGCCTTGCTAAGGGCCTTGTCTGTACCAAGAAGCAAGAAAAAGACCGAGCAGCTATTTTACACCATCAGCTAACTCCTAACCACTTCAAGCAATTCAGCCTGAGAACTTTTAACTCAATTTACATTAAAACATATCTTCCAGCCTGTTACATGCTACATGCATTATGATTATTTGTTTGTTTTGCATATTCAGAGATTGCTAGTGAAGTATGGTGATTGGGGAAACACTGTGCCTCTAGCAAGCATTTGAGAAAGTTAGGCAAACAAGCTCCCGGTTTCCCTAGTCACAGTCAGTAGATTTACACATTACTGTAATGAGAATGAATAAGCTGTCATTCATCAGCAGATGCTGTATGGGTCTGTCCATGGAGAGAAGATTTTGGAAGTGAATAATCCTTGCATTCTTCAGCTCTGCTTTGAATACATTGACTTAGAGAAAAATAACAGACAAAGGCAGACCAAAAAGAAACAGCAGAGATCTGGAAAACCTCTGGAAGTCGAACTGATGGTGGCATTTGTAAGACTGATCTAAGTAAGTGAGGAGGGGGTTGTCTGCACAAGTTTCACTTCTGTGACTGACTTTTGTACGAACCCAAGATAATTAGCAGATGCATCAGCTCAGGGTTGTTAGCACTGACACAGCACATTGTGGAACTCATAATGTGAGCTCCTATCGTAAATGCTGGCCCACTATCTTATAAACACAACACATAAGCTCCCAGATTCAAGTTTTAAGCTAGCTGGACACAGAAACATAATATGGCACTTTGTCAGGCTTGAAAGCTGTCCAGGTGGAGTTAGCTAGAGTGTTGCTGGCCAAAAGTGCTTTTTTTCCTCCCCAATAAGGTTCACAAAATCATCTGGTGCTGACCATCATATGCATACTACAATTCCAGGACAAGGGGGCAAAAGGTAGTCAAAGCATAGTTACAAGAATGGTCTGGTTTTAATAACTGAGAAGTGTATGCTGAAGAATAGCTAGATTAATGTTTTATGCTGTTTATTTGAATTTCATTTTCTAAATGCATCAAATTCTGTATTAACTATCATTTAAAAGTTCGGGTAGGAGTGGGGGGAGAGAGGGGGAAGTTTTGCCTTTACAGATTTAGCAAAAATAAAAAAGAATTAGAAAAAGTTTTCCCTTTGTTTTAAGAATTCACTGCTATAGATGGAAAGTACAATTTTATCCAGTAATGAGATCAAACTTTTTAATTGTTTTATTTTATAAACTTCAAGATAAATTTTGTTACAGAATTTCGAGAAGAGAAATTTTAAGGGAGATACAGAAGATAAATGAGTCTCAGGATGAGGACTTTTGACAGGAACATAATCGGCTTTTACTAGAATCCCTTGCGCAGTTTTATAGCAATTGTGATTAAATATATGGCTTGAAGTCTCTTTTTAACTGTAATACGTCCATGCTTTCTCCTATATACTTCTGCCTTTAGGATCCAGCCTGATTTTCCCTTTTTCAACCAAGCTTATTGAATTTCTATCTGTCTACATCATCTACAATTTCCTGCTGAATTAATTTCTTGTAGCCTAATTCTTGAACCTATTCAATCAGATTTTCAGTCTGTACTCCACTGAAACCTTTTTTAAAGGTTGTTCTATTCTTCTCCTAGTCAAATTTCAGGATCTGAATTTTCTTACATATCCCTGGGACATTTCAACAGCTTTTCATATAACCAGTTGTTCTTTCTCTATGAAATCTTGTCTTCATAGTTTTTTGTTACTCCAAATTCTCTTTCTTTTCTTCTGTCTCTCTAAACAATGGCTTACATGTCTCATTCAGTGCACACTCCTCATCTCTGTCCCCTACTGTCTGGAGTGACTTCCCACCTTTATCTAACACAGCCTTTTGTAACTAAAATGTTTTCTACAATGTTATATATATTTATATATATATATGGATAAATAAGTATTTACTGTGTAGTAGCTATGAAGATAGGAATAAAACAGACTTTATGGCTGCCTCTTTTTTTTTTTTTTTAAGTGTTAACTATTTAAGTGACCAAATCAAAAAAAGTATACATAAAACTAAATTGTCCCCTTCTAAGCTTCAAAAACTCACGTGTGCTTTCTGGGGAAGGAGACAATGCAACCCTAATTATGTCTTATTGTACTTGGCCATTTGGGTGACTATCCGTTTTCTAAGACAGTCTAACATATTTTTATGTTAGCAACTGTTTGAAATTATGCATTTTCCTATTAAAGTGATGTTCTGTCAGCAGTTTGGGCCTGATGATAAAAACCATAAGGTAGTGAAGCAAAATGGTGAACATGACATTTGTCAGGATCCATTGTTAACATCTTATAAACATCATCAAATTGAATTTTTAATTTTCTTACAAGTCAAATGCAAGAAGTAAATCTTTAAAGGTGAACAAGATTAATCTACTGTAAAATGACATTGCTATTCCAAAAAGTGGTGTCAGAATGTTTGGTCACTATGATCCAGCTTTCCAGATGTTCCTAATGGCTTTGCAAAGGGATTGCTCTTCTTTGGGATGACTTTCTTTCTCTTGCTGCCTGGAGTTCCCTAAAAATATTGCCAGGAGTGATGGGTCGGGTTTCTTTCTTAACTATATTGGGCAGGATGGAAATATAGTTCACACAAAGTGCCAAGTCTTGGTCTTATCACATATGCATGTATATGACTTAGCTAATTTTTTTTTTCAGGTTGACTTTCTCTATATTGGATCAAAAGAGCTCCTGTAGCAGATAAAAATAGATGACACCAAATCAGCAATGATACTGACTTAGTCAAATTAAATGCAAGGAGGTCATTTTTTTTAACTACAAGAGGCTAATTTACTGATTGCTAAAAACTGTTAATGAATAATTTATGTCTCAAATATTAAACTATGTATGGGATGAGTTACTGGGTAAAGTAAGGAACCACAAATCTGCAACTCTTACTCTCTAGCAAGTCTGTGTTAAGCTTTGACCTGTGCAACATCTACTTCTTAGTTGTTTTAGTGATTGATCTTAAGGTGAAGAGATAGATGAGTGATTTATGAATCATTATTAAAGTACCCCCATGGCAGGGCAATTGGAACTAGATGATCCTTGAGGTCCCTTTCAGCCCTGACAGTTCTATGAGTCTCTGTTCTATGAAATAGTGATGCACAGAACTAATACATAGAAAATAGAAATATCCTAGGCCAAAACTGGAGCCTGTCATTCATTATTCCTTCACTTACAGATTGTGATGGCTTTGTCTCTCCATTTTGGCCTGCTTAACAGCTTTTCTTTTCTCACACAAACATACATACACATATATGTACATACATATATTTGCTCCTTACTATTTATAATTGTCCGGGGCTTCAGGAAGGATTCAGCTTAGTTTGAAAGACTCTATGACAATAGGAAAAGATGGAGAACCCAAAGGTCTAGGAGATAAACCTCATAAAAAGATTCTCCATCATAACAACAAATACAAGCACAATGCTCAATTCAATTATTTTGCCAAGCATATCAAACATTTTCATGCTTTACCACATGCCTTTATGCCACAGTATGTAAGGCTTAGCAAGTCAATTTTACATCTGGGAAATGAAAGCACGGTGAAGACTAAGACTTTCTAAACAAAGGCACCCAGTTTGAGGCATCTGGGCCCTGAATGACAAAGATCTGAAAATCACGAAATTACTACAAAAATGGAAGTGCAGATCACTGACTTCTGAAGGTCCAGCAAACAAGCTGTCCTCAAATTTACCAAATGAGCAGTAAGCTCTATTCGAAAATGTCATCCTAAAAAACATGCTGGATTGTGGTTTACTGCCTCAAAGCTTTGTTTCTATTCCCTCTAATTCGTTTTTGAGTAGAACTGGATCCTGAGGGCATGTGTTGCCTAGATGCATAACATGGTCCCCACTATAGGCCCTGCTACTGTCCTCTGCAAGGGGCAGGTATGGAAGCAAGCCAAAGATTCTCCCCAAACCACACAGACTGCATTCAGTGGAGGATGAACTCCAAACTGGCATTGGTAAACACTAATTCCCAACACCTCAGGAGCGCAAGCTGTGGATCAGTCGCCTAGATTCCAGCAGAACTACTGCTTCATATACCATGTATCACCAGGGACACTGGCTTGGGCTGATCTAAGGGGAAGAGTGCCACCTACTGAACCACCACCATGAGCTATCAGTTCTTGCAGCTCAGGAGAATGCTGTTCCATGGAGAGCCTGGACACAATTCGAAGAAATTTGTTTGCCACAAATTTGAGCTGGAAAACAAACATACACAATCACATTGGAATCGAGTAAAAAGATAGGGCTGCATCATACAGCAGATGTTGCTAAGCATTACCAGGCAGTGCCGGTACATGCCTGTGACTGTCATGCATATGTCAGCGCACAAGAACATAATGTGCTTATTAAAGATACTGAATCACGATATTCACTTGACTAGGGCAAAACTAGGCTGAGCTTTTTCACTCAATCATTTACCAGCCAAGTTGATGAAGCCCACTAGAGAAGAGGACATAGTACTAAAATCATGTGAAACAAAAACAGAGTTTAAGCAGCTTCCTTTCAAAAATACTTTTCAGTACCTTTATGGGTGGTTTTGTTTTAATCTTGGGATCCATCAGTCTGTCTACACAATTTCATAACTATTATGCAGCTGCTTAGCTTGCACTGCTGAAATACTTCCACGGTTCACTCAGTATGTCCTGTTTTATTTACAACCACCATCAAAATCACCTGGAACTGACATTTTTCATGTAGAATCCATTATGTGGCATATTGCCATATTTACATCAACATCTAAAGATATATAGAAGACCAAACTGGAAAACCCAGCCAGCTTTTTTTCAGTCCTGCACACCTTCTGAAGTAATATAGAATTAAGATCTTCAGCAGTATTTGAACCTCAAACATTTTCAAGCACCAGTTAAAAGAAGAGAAAAAAACACCCAAAACAGCAGAATTGAAATGGTTAACCATTTTATTATTCACATTGCATTCATAGTAAATTGTGTAATAGTTTTCATGTCTTAATTACTTAAATTTTATATTGAGCTATAGTGATATTATCTCTCTTTTTGTCTCCACACAATTGTATTTTATAATAGCTTTTATTAGGGCCTACATGAATGGAATTTAAAATGAAGACATAATTTCTGTTACTTCTGCAGTCGAGAAAAGAAAGCGCTTTTCTGATATTTGGCATGAAAAGTGCTTTCCTTTGTGTTTTATGACATATAGCAAGTTGTATTAGTTAGGGATATATTTTGAGCAGTAAGGTAACTAAGGAGTACAGTGCACTTCTGTCACTTTTAGAAATTCCACTGTGTTCTGAAAGTGTAATGGGGGAATCCTAGAAATACTCCCCCTAGAGAAACTTGATCTTCTTCTTCTCATTGAACTAGAAACCAAGATGTCCACTATCTTCCTCAACAGAAACATTGGAGTAGCAGATACACAAGACAATGGTGTGTTTAGACAATCTGCCTACCTACCTTTGAAAGTGAGGTCTGCTTCTCCACCTCACTCACAAACTCCACTGCCAGCAGTGCCTGCTTTAATACCATTACAAATGCCTCCACAGTTTCATGTTGCTCTTGCAATTCAGGGTGCGTCCTTGAAAACAGCTGCTAAGACATTTCCTTCACCTTTAAGAAATCCTTCCTAAAGTCTCCCTTCTGCCAGCACACCTACACTCAATCTGTGTGTAGGATGTGTAAATAAATGTAAAGAAATGTTTGTTTTCAATTGTTAACAGAACTCACATGACATGTACATCCAAGGCTTAAACATACAAACAAGATTCCACAAGGTAACAAGTTTTTGCTGACCTGCAAAAATTCCCTGGGTGCATGATATTCCCCCATAGCAAATGCAAGGTGAGTCAAGTTGGCTTTCCACACCTGCAGTGAGCTATATCAACTCCAACTGCTGTGTATCTGTTGGAGGCTAAGAAGACACAACATGGGTAGCTACCACACATGAACTGGTACTTGGCAACCATTTTGTTTACAACTTGCTCGTCCAAATTTATTGCTACCCTGCCATTTCTGATAGGTAGTTTTGGATCTGTAATAAAATCACTTAAAATGTGTGGATGAACACATACTGTGAAATAAAAAACACTGTGTGCAGTTCTGGACCCCCCAGCACAGGAAGGACATGGAACTGTTAAAGCAGGTCCAGANCATAGCAGACAGGCTTGTGTTTATTCCTTCAGTATAATTAAAAAAAAATTCTTTTAAAATCCTGTTTGCAAAAGTTTTAGTGACACCTGAATATATTGACAAGCATCACTTCACGGCTCTTAGGCCAATAGGAGGTGTCAGCAAGAAAGAAGAGTAGGCAAAGAGCACCATTCAGGGGTCATCAATGAAAACTAAACATCTGAATTTCACTCATCTCTCTGCAAACAGTCATAGAAGCATAGAGTTGTCAGGGCTGGAAGTGACCTCAAGGATCATCTAGTTCCAACCCCCCTGCCATGGGCAGGGATACTTTCCAGTAGATCTGGTTGCCCAGAGCTGCATCCAGCCTGGCCTTAAAAATCTCCAGGGATGGGGCTTCCACCACCTCTTTGGGCAACCCATTCCAGTGTCTCACCACTCATATGGTGAACTCCTTCTTCCTAGTATATAATCTAAATCTACTGTCCTCCAGCTTGAATCTATCCCCCCTAGTCCTGTCATTACCCAGCATCCCAAAAAATCCCTCACTATAGATGTTTATGAGTCTTGATCTTGCTATTCAAATGGTGATGCAGATTCTGCCTTCAATTATCGTGTCAGTAACCAAAGGAAGAATTTGGCTTTTAATTTCTTTTCCCCCAAGAAAAGAAGTAGTGAATTGTCACCTTATTACACACTTGAGCTCTTTGCACAACTGCCATAAATTACCTAGCAGCTCCATTCAGTCTTTCTCTTGCAAAACAAAGTGCCTTCAACATTGATCTCCAACAGTTGCTCATTCTGAGGGTATTTTTTTTTGCTCTGAAGATTGGTTCATTTTTTCTCTTTCTCCTTGTTTTTTGTTTTGGTTTTTTTTTATTAACATGTCCGCACTGTTACTAAACATAAAGGGTTTCTTAGGGAACCAATTTTACCACATTTGTTTGGGTGTTATATGGATGTTCAGAATAGAAATCAAGAGCACAAAAATAGATTTTCTTGATTTATGAGACATTCCTGTTTTCAATCCACCATCAGTATGTGCAGACACGATGCAGTCAAGAAATGAAGCATCTGGTTCTCCCACGTTTCATTTATGAACTTTAGCACCAGATGTAAATCATTCATAAAATCCGAAAGTGTTGGAAGAGTCTCTTCCTTCATTTTAACAAACATATACTCCAAGTACTGTACCTAACACTTCACATCATTCATTACAAATGATGGGATCTGAATTTCAATGACTTCTAGAAATAAATTTCAAGAAGGAATAAAAGAAGAAAAACAGGTGAGTGTGGTATTCCTTGTTTCTGACTGTGAATTCTCTTTGAAACAAAAAGATGTCGCATTAAGTTATCGAAAACCAAGTCTACATGTTATTACCTGCATATAGAATGTTTTAAAGAGAACAAATCTATTAGCTTGTAACTATTCTTCTCCCAAATTCTTTCCATTAATATCACATTCATGTCAGCAAATGCTGATTCAACCTCAAATCTGAATTGCCTTCCTATTCTCATCCACCAATCAATTCCTCTTTCAGTCTTATTTGTTTAGAGAGCCTCTTTTGCCTTTCTCTCAACATCTGTAATCCTTTCCTACTCCCTTACCACTCTTTTGTTTCACTATGTGCATTGAATTTCACAGGATAAGTTACACCTTGGGAATTAAGCATCTGCCAAAATTATTACAGGATCAAGGCCTATTCTTTATGTCAAGAAAACCTTTCCTCTTCTCTGCATACAAGAATCTTTTCAATTATATGCGTTAGACAATGATTTGAACAGCAAATAACACTTTTCTGGTCCTTTTTAAATGCTATATTTCTTATATATTAACTGAACTGCAAAATTACCAGGCAGGCATTGCATGCACTTACAACACAGAGGGCTGAGGAACTGCAAAGTACAGCAGCAGATATAACAGGAAGGCTCCTTTGTGAAGGATCTCTTGCTGGAAAAGCCTCTACATGAGGGAACACAGAAGCTGAGAGGATTCACAAAACTGAACATACTCCTCAGCTCTGCACTCTTTCCTACACCTTCTCCACTCAGCTGCTTTGCAGGGTGTCATTCAGGGCAGCCGTCTTTGTTGTTCTCTCTCTCATTTTATAGTTGTTGCACTTCTACATTTCTAAAGGAATGGGCATAACTAGCTTAAGTGTACAGATATCAGCAGGAGAAATTTTATTGTAACATTCACATAGTTCAAGTAGTAACAAATCCATGTATAAATTTTCTTATATATAAGAAAATCAGGTTTTTTATTAATAATTAAAGCATTAATCGCTACAGTAACTGAGAATCTAAAGTCCTAAATACATAACATTTACCTCCAAGAATGGGCTTGAGACAAGGAAGATGCTTTCCACTAGAATCATAGAATAGTAAGGTTGGAAGGGACCTCAAGGATCAGCTAGTTCCAACNAGAGGCCAGGTTGTGGGTAGCCCACATGAATTAAGGCCGCCTCCAGATAGGCCTCAGACTGACGTGCAGCACTTTTTGTAGAGACAGGCTGCAAACGTAGCAAGTTGCTTTAAGTAGGCCAGGAGCACAGCAGTAGCAGATTCATGGGCTGCAAATCTCATGCAGGGATCACAGCTGTGACTATAGCCCATAGTTTATAGTACAAGCTGTAGATCAGTTGCTCTGCTGCCTTGAGCTTTTGGGTAAGGAAGGGTCCTCTCCAGTCTCTTGCAGCCTTGTTCTCCAGCACAAACACCAATTGTTCAGCCCCTGCCCAGGGATAGAGGGAGAACTGGAGCTTGGGTTAGCTTCCTTGAAACTAAAACAGGCAAAACTCAGCAGCTTCTGAAACAGAGCAGATGTTCAACAGTGGAGGCATCAACATTGCACTATACCATTTACAGCACCAAATGAACAATAGTGTATCAAATCAAAACTTCAAGGGAGATTTAGGTAGGCACAATCTGAAAGCTGAAACCTGTCCTGAACATGGGGAATTAGAATCTCCATTCCTGAGAAACACGATTGTGTGGCCCAGCACCCATGGGTGATGTTAGAGTGACCATCAAGCCTATTCCTGCCTAACCAGGGCGCCACTAGGCCCCCTGGCCTTCGTCCCACTCCCATTACACCTGGTGTGCACCAGGGGACTCACCAGTGATGACAAGAGTGGGATCCCTCTGCCCAACTGGGCAAGTGTAGGGCTTCTGTCTTTCCTGGAGTGGCTTAAAAAGGGGAGTGGGCAGGGAGGGCAAAGTGGTCACACCTGGGGTGGGAGGAGACTCCAACAGAACCCAGGTGGTCTGGGTTTGGGGGAAAAAGTGGTGAATGCAGTGTGTGGTGGGAAAGGGGTGGTTGTCCTCCAAGGAGGGAGATGGAGAGGAAAAGGATGGAGAAAAAAAGGATAGAGATGGAGAGGAAAGGAGGAAGATAGGGGAAAAGGAGGGAGATGGAGAGGAAAGGAGGAAGATGGGGGGAAAGAGGAGATGGAGAGGAAAGGAAGGAGATGTGGGAGAAGGGACATGAAAACAAAACAAACAAACAAACAACAACAACCAAAAAAAAAAATCCCAACAAGCAAAAAACCAACAGAAAAGCCCTGGACTGTAGCATTTGCATTGAAACCAGCCTTTTCATGACCAAACCTTTGTCATTTCTGCTTGGAGTAGTAACCAGCTCACTATGTTGGCTGAAGAAGAGCAAGTCACACCTAAGAAGAAAAAATGAGGAAATAAAGAGGAAAACTAAGAAATAAAAATGGAAAAGAAAACCAAATGCAAATTACATATACACATACACATATATATATACATATAGTGAGAGGTCTTTCAAAAAATTCTTCATGGGATGCATTTCTGTGTGATCTGAGCTAGATTTTATGGTCCTGTTCTGGCAGGGGGGGTTGGACTCAATGATCTATGGAGCTCCTTTCCAACCCTTATCATCCTGTAATTCAGTATCCTGTAGTGATGTCATGTGCTCAGCATCTTAGCCTCCTACATCATCCTGAAGATCTCATTGCCAGGAACATAGTTGACACCCTGCTGGGACATTAGTTACAGGACACACTCTACCACTGTCACCCCTCTGCAGTCATGGAATCCCCTGACTGGTGTTAAAGGTGAACTGCTCCAAGGATCATAAAAAAAATTACGGTTGTCTATATTAACCAAAAGCAAATTTTGTTAAATGCAAAGTTCTAATATCCCCTCAATATTTTTTTTAACTATCAAATCTTACAATATCACAGAAAAATCTCAAGATTGTTTTTCTCATTAAAAATAAGAATATTTTCCTGCAGAACTTCCTTTCACATTTTGCCTTTTAAATCCAACTGGCTTTCCTTACAGCCCAGAATTCATCTAATTCATTTGTGTAGGCTGATAAGCCTTCAGTCACTATTGCCATGTGTAAATATATAAAGATGAGCAGCTGCATTCTAAGAGGCTTTGCCATGAAAGACAATAGTTCCAAAACTCACACCCCTTGCTGCATTGCAAGAATTCTAAAGGTGAAACTATACATATATTTATAAGGATACTCTGTCAACCTTCTTTTAACTAAGTATATTTTGGTTAATAGTCATCCACATTCTGCAAACCTTATTCATATGGAATGGGTACCTCTTTCCATAAGGATTTCCCAGCTACTTCATCAGAACAGTTATGATGCATGATTCTTCTCAAAGTCAATGAGAGCACCAGATTTTGGCTTCTGTGTTCTGAAGGTCTCTAATGGCAAACAGTGGAAAATAGACATAACACATCATTAATATGATTTTAATTGCACCTAAATATCGATTTATTTCCAAAGTAAGCATGACTATTACACCTTTGCCATCTTTTTTTTTTCTTTTTTTCCTTTTCTCTTTTTTCATCAAATCTATGTTGGCAATGGAGTCAAAGGAAAAAAAAGGTTAAAAAATCAAAGCCAATTCAGATAAATGACTAGTCATGCCTGCTGTTTGAGCAATAGTGTCAATTTTATTTTATTCCCCACTTTTCTATTATGTCAGAGGCTACAGCCTAAGTCTTTCAGAACTCTACAGGCACAACTTACAGTCTCATCTTATTCCCACTGTGCTTGGGTGGTCTGTCTCAAGCTAACAAAGGCAGGAATACCACCTCCTTGATCCATAATGTGCTCATCCATTTCACTTGTCTCCTCATACATCTCAGGATAATGATTTATTCGCAGAGGTGAAGCTAGGAAAACCTCCCTCCTTCCAAACACATGTATGCATACTTTTATAAACTGGCTGAAATATTCAGTAACTTCCCAGAGGGGAATGGGTTTTCCCCTCCCTTGCCTATATGTTTTATACAGTTTCCATTATTATTTGATAAATGTGTTATGACACGCTATTTACCTCGGTCAGCAGCTCTGGGGAGCTTTGTGCAGCTTTGCTCCCCACCTCTGCCACCCACTAGATATTTCACAAATAAATCACATCCCTAGATTAAGACAATGTAGTTTGGTACTGAAAAGGAAGAAGAGAGCTAGGACGAGATGTGCAGGAGGAGGCTTTGGTTTCATTTCTCTCTTTCACTTCTGATCATGCAGATCTGATTCTCAGCCTGGAAGAGTAACTCTGCCTCAGTCAACTTCTTTTTTACCTTTCGGGGCAGGAAGACAATCTCTGTTCACTGTGCTAACTCCCCATATTTGATATTTCCAGAGAAATATTCAGAGCACAGTTTTCAATACAGGCAGGAGCATGTCTAAGGAGGTCTGCTATACTACATGTGTTTGCAGGCATTTATATAATCTTTTTCTAGAGCAGGAAGTGTGTCAGGATGTACTGTATGAAAGCAGGCCTGCAGACCTGTCCTGATGGAAATAAAATAAATATATTTAAGGTGGATGATCACAGACAGTTTTGTATGGACTTGCTCAATAGTGCATTGCAATTCAAAATTTGTGGGGAGGAGAAGGAGCTACTCTTCAAAGCAGTCACCAAATGACATTACTGCAGCAACTGCACAGAGACTCAAAGCAAGAGTTGCTAGAGAAACACTTGGTGTCATTGCAATTTCTTTCTGTACACATTTGATACCAAAATCCAGAAGGGACATCAGAGTAGTGTCTGCAGACACAATGAGTGATTTGGAAAGCCTTTTGAAATCAGTGATGTAGATGTGTGTGTACAAATGTGTGTAACAGAATGGGGCAATATCAAATCTAATTAAGCCTGCTCTCATGAAAATTACTGAAGAGCAGATCCTTCCCAGAGTGACAGGCTGACTTTCCAAAACCAAACACAATCAAAAGCTCAAATTAAATGAGGTTCATGAGAAAAAGCGGTCAGCTGTACCAACTGAAAGTGTTTCAGAGAACGCTACCATTCCAAACACTGCCGTGCTAGTCCCACAAACATGTAACAGTGTCTGTGGAAAAGGCAATAAAAGAACCCAGACACAATATTGTTGATTCCAAGCATTCAAAACACATGGATTAATAGGCTGTTTTTCTTTGCCATAAATTAAATAGATGAGAGTTGCAAGTTGTGTATTTTTTGTTCTGTGCGTTTTGAAATTACAATGTGTTAGAAATAAGTGTATTATGATAGAAGCATACTACTGCAAGATGAACGCTGTTAATGTTTTCTTTCCCATGGTTTGAGGGTGCCTGACAGCTCCCAGTTCTGTTGGTGGAAAAGCATCTTTGAACACTCAAAGTATGTCATAGATGCCAGTACTGTCTTCTCACCAGTTTCATACTCAGGTAGCCAGTCCTTGCAATCCTTCTTTGAGCTCACTAACAACAGCAACTTGATGAGGTACTTCCTTCAGGGACCATGTGTGCCTATTGCTCATTGTTTTTCCCCATCCTCGTACATTTCCATAAAATTTTTAAGGCTTTTGTACTCATTATTTCCTTTCACATTCAACAGAAGGAGATGAGAGCTATCCTTTTTTTTATCAAGACTTCCAGTATAGGCTTCACCCTTCAGGTTAAGATAAGCCAGCTTGCAAAGAAAGTTGAGCAGTCATAGACCTCCTGTTCTAGTACCTCTAAATATTGGACCTCTGTGTAAGGAGGCAGAAGCTGCTACTGGTTTCTACTCTGTATATCTGTTGTAGTTTTACACACAGCCATAGCCAAGCCTCGTGCAGCCACTTACACAACTGCTCCCCTCTGCCTCTTCCACAGATTAGGATGCAAAACCCCATAGGTTGAGTTAAGAAGAGTTGCAAAAAGAAAAGAACAGGAATAACAATGATACTAATGAAGTAAAATATAAAGAGAGTGATCTAAAATGCAAACAGCTCACCCAGCACTGATGATGCTTTCTGACACTTTCTCATGCTTTCCTTGCATCCCAGAACCCACCAACACCAGAAACCCACCTTGCCTGCCCAAGCCAGCCCTCCTTTTATATAGCAGGCATGATGTTGTATGGTATGGAATATCCCATTTACTGGTTCAGCTGGCTGTCATGGATGTGGATACTCCCAATTCCTTGTGAATGGAATTAACTGTATCTTAGCCAAACTCAAGACAATGTTGTAGAATAAAAGCCAAAGAGTGGTGCCTATAAATTGGATCTGCAGATGTAACAAAACCTTTCCCATCTCTTACAAGCCTTTGTAATATAACACCTAACTCTCCTATCTTCTGTGTTATTAGAATGAAAAATAAACTTGTCCATATTTACATCTCCTAATCTCAAAAAATATGAAATGTGGGTATTTCCCTATGAGTGCAGAAGTCCAGTAGCAAGAACCCAGTAAAATTGGCAAATTGCTGTCACATAAAATGTAGAAAAATGAGCTGTATAATGAATGTGATGCTGTATTATGAAGGATTATAATACTAGATAGCATTATGCAAAAAAAAAAAAAAAAAAAGCATGGTATGCCTATGACAGTTGATGTGGCACACTCTACAGATGATAAATTCCAGTTTTTCCCAGCAACAGTATGAAAAGTGAAGAAGAACATAGAGAAATCTCTACAAAATAAATTAGTGATAAGAATTAGTTACTGGGAGAAAAAGTGAGGAACATCAGTTTGATTTGCACATTGACTCATGTGAACAGTGGTTCTTCAGCATGACAGCTCATATTTCTGTATTTTTTGTGTCTAGATTGTTATGCTGCTTTTGTGCTCCTGTTTCTCTTCTGTCCTGTTGAAGAGAAAACCAAATGCACCTCACCGTGTTAAAATAATGAAATTTACAGATTTCAGCCTGTTGCTTATGAGTTTGCCGAAAACAAAAAATAATTAAGGAGAAGCAGGTGGAGTATATTTATTGCTTTCCTGATTTAAAAAAAAAACAACAAAAAAGGCCCCCCCCCAAAAAACCCCAAACAACAAACAAACAAAAAAAAAAACCACACACAAAAAAAACCCCAAACAACAAACAAACAAAACAAAAAAATAAAACAAAAAAAAACAACCCAGGATAATAAAAAATGGCACAATAGTGTGCTGTGATAATTTTTGTCATCATTCTTCCCCTTTACACATTTTAGTGTTCATGAGAAATATTGTTAAAATTTTGGAGAAAAAAAGAAGTCAGTTTATTTCATCAGAAGACAAATGAAGCCCCAATATCTTACAAATGTTTATCCTATATCCTTCATTTCCCCTGTCAGAATAATACCAGTTCATTTATCAGCTTTCTTCTCTTTCCACCCAGTGTAATTCCTAAGCAAGGGAAAGATAATTCTTGATATAGTTAGTCTGGAATCACAAGCAAGCTGTTTGGCTGGCCAGTACATTATCTTGTTGAAGAATAATTAGAATAAAGTAATTTTTTTTTTTAGCCACTTACTCATTTTCATTAAACTTACAGGAATGTAAATAGTGACTTCCACTTCTCAGTCAATTTTGTCAAAACTGAACCTTGTTTTAAATTGACTTTGGGCATGGCTACAGGCCTCCTGATCAGGAAGGTGAAGTAGATGAGGCCCTTTACAAACAATTAGGAGAAGCTTCACACTCACAGGCCCTGGTCCTAATGGGGGACTTCAACCACCCTGACATCTGTTGGAAGGACAACACAGCAGACCACTAGCGATCTAAGAGGTTCCTGGAATGCAGTGATGATAACTTCCTCTTCCAAGTGGTAGAGGAACCCACGAGAAAAGGTGCTATGCTGGACCTAGTCCTCACCAACAAGGAGGGGCTGGTGAGCGAAGTAAAGCTGAAGGGTACCATGAAATGGTAGAGGTTTCACCAAGGGCAAATCATGCCTGACAAATTTGATGGCTTTTTGTGATGGAGTCACAGTGACAGTGGACAAGGGGAGGGCAACTGACATCATCTACCTGGACCTGAGTAAGGCATTTGACTCTGTCCCACATGACATCCTGGTCACCANTCCTATGAGGACAGGCTGAGAGAGTTGGGGCTCTTCAGCCTGGAGAAGAGAAGGTTTTGAGAAGGCTTTGAGGAGACCTTATAGTAGCCTTCCAGTATCTGAAGGGGGCTTACAGGAAGGCTGGGGAGGGATTATTTACAAAGTCTTGCAATGACAGGACAAGGGGCAATGGGTTTAAACTGGCAGAGGGAAGATTTAAACTGGATGTTAGGAAGATGTTCTTTCCAGTGAGGGTGGTGAGACACTGGAACAGGTTGCCCAGCGAGGTTGTGGCTGCTCCCTCCCTGGAGGTGTTCAAGGCCAGGTTGGATGAGGCCTTGAGTGACCTGTTCTAGTGTGAGGTGTCCCTGCCTATGGTGGGGGGTTGGAATTGGATTATCTTTGAGGTCCCTTCCAACCTTACCATTCTATGATTCTATGGCAAAGAAATAAACAGTACAGTTGCATCAACCTTTATTCCTAAGGGAGTTGAAGCAAGGAGCATAATCCAAGCACTCAGAATGAGGTTATAAATGAAACTGCAGTAATTTGCTGAACCTAGACAGAACTGAAAGCTTTTCACCGGGAATAAAAAGCTCTCCAAATGTACCTAGCATAGACCCGTCTTTCATAAAGAAGTTATGTCATGAAGCAAAACCTGTTTTGCAGTGTCTTTGTATTTCAGTTCCCTATTCCCAGACCAGTTTCTGTCAGTGTGTTTCATGACATCTTGTGCCACACAATATAAAGTCTCTGTTGCCACTTCATTCTTCCATTTTTCCAAATCCACACAGATAACCCAGGTATATAACACTTCAGATCCTTCTGTCATTGCAGAGCGGGGAGCAAGATGTGTCATGCTGAGCTGAGAGCCATGCAAGCACTGCTAGGCTGGCCAGTGCAGGTGTACACAGAGTAGGTGATGGCAGAGCCAGCATTACAGTCCTTCTATCAGAATGATGCAAGAAACAAGTCCCTGTTTTGTTGGTAAATCCAACAACTTTCATAAAATGCATTAAGAACATTCTGAACCTACACTACTTCAACAAATTTAAGAATGGCCAGTGTCTTACAAAGGGATAGAAAGCTGATAGCCAGGCAAACATCATGATAGCACCTCTTACTTCCTTAGAAAGGAGACTAAGCTGAGGAAGCTCACATTCACTTGATTGTAAATTATTTCCTGTCACTGGACTGTGTTTTTGTGACCCTAGTCATTTAATATGCTTGCTTTTCCCTATGTTGTCTGATAGTGGCTTGGCAGCCACTCTCCCTGTGATGATGACTCAGTGTGCTGCTTTTCCTGTCTTAGTCTATGAAACACATCATTTGATGTGACTAACACAGCTCATTTTGATGAGTCACAAAGCCAGGAAATGTAAAGAAGATGCAGTTTGCTATAGAATGCAGTTCAAATAAATGTTTAAAAAAACAAGTATAAAAATATAATTATCCATCTCAAAATTGTGTGTATGGTATAGCTCATGTCTATATACCTGTCTGGTACACAGTTATTTTTCTGTTACTTGAAGTCATTAGTATTAACATTCTTGGTAGCATATCTGATTAATCTGGGAGATGGGTGGGGAGAATATATGGAAGGACATTCTCTCTGTCCATGTTAGAAGCCTGTCACCCATTTTCTGTCATTCTTAGGCAATCCTCAAAAAGCTGATCCTCTCCTTGTAATTTCTAATGCACAATCTGTAACTGCTGTCCTTATTTCAGTGCATGTTTTTAGAAACTTTGTTCTAGTCTAGTGAGTCCAGTTTAAAAAAAAATATCATTAGTTGCCTGTGCTTGCAAAGAAAAAAATGCCCAGATACACAAAGACTCTGAGCCCACTTCTTTTTTCCACCCTAGAGCTATAACCACAAAACTATTCTCTGCCAACACATGGTTAATAGATGTTTTTCCTGTCTACACAGGAAGGGAAACCTATGCTGATTTTCACATTTCTTCTTTAAAAATTCTTTATAATTAGGAAAATGTCCTGGTTTGAACTAGAACAGAACTAAGTCAATTTGGTGATTTTACTTTTCAGCTGAGGCTGTTCTAAGTAACTGGACTTTCTGAAACAAATGACATGGTTTTTGTGTACATTGCCTGCCTCTAGCAGTGGTGAACACTCGGTGTTCCTAGCCAGTACCAAAGACTGGTATCCAGGACAAGATCACTCCTAAATCTTGTGTGGGAAAGCAAAGTAAAAGGCCACACCTACAGGGAGGAGTAGAGTTCAGGTGACTCAAAACTGATTAGAGGTATTTAATTCCATACATGTCATATTCAATAGAAAGCTCAGGGAGCAAAAGGCTCAGGTTTTCGCTTTCCTTCAGTGGCTGGCATCTGAGGAGGACTCTGTTCTGCCTTGGGTCCTGAATCACATGTTCCTGAATACCATTCCAGAATTCAGCTCCTGAATCTGGTTCCTGTCAGGTGCTGAATCTTGGCCTAGGACTTTTGATGCAGCATCAGTAATGATAGTGATGTAATTGCCACATTGTGTGGGTTGGGTTTAAAATCAGTTTCTTGTATATATTGCATTCATCTCTCTATCCATCTATCTGCCCATCTATCCACACACATTTATATCTATTTAATTTTATTCTTTTCATTAACATAGTTTTAGTTTTCTTTTCCAATCAACAAGTCTCCATCATTACCTTTCTCTCCCCTTTGAGAAGAAAGAGGAGTTAATAGAAAGCATCTGTCTGTTGTTTAGTGGCTGATCCAGCCCTAATCCTTGACAGAAATGAAATGGTCAGGGAATGGGAGTTGCTACAACTTTCCTTCTCCCTCTGACCTGGAGCAACCAGAAACTCCTCCAACAAAAGGAGGGATGGGGGTGGAGAAGAGCCAGGACAATACTGGTGTCCTTCCACACAGCTTTTTTGCATTGTTTTACTGGAGTGACAAAAAATTACTCTACTACAGCCGCTGCTTCATCAAGGATACAGAGAGGTTACAGAGTCTTTCATTAACTCTGCATTCCTTAGAATATAGGGAAGTTTCTTCATTATCTCCTTTGAGAAAACCAGCAGTTCAAAGAGCAGGGCTGCAATAAATGTTTTCCCCCACCTCTCCTTCTGTCTCTCCAGAAGTTTGCATTGCCACACCTAGCAGGATGTGTCTAGCTTTTTTCCTCTTTCCTTCTCTTGGGCGCTAATGGGAAAAAAGAGAAAGATTGGCAGACAGTATCTCAAAAATAAACATTCACTGCAGAAAGGAAAAAAGGAGCTCTGTATAATGAAGCAGAGACTGGACATTTGCAAGAGCCAAACTGACCCCATTGGCAATTCTTTTCAAAATAAAGGATACTATAGCTGTATATAGTCAGATGTCAGACAACTGTCAAGCAATGGAGGAATGTAGAGCACTGTCACTGCAACCTTTTTCTTTGTAAAGGCAGAGCCATAGTTGAACCAAGCAGCTATTGTTATTGTGACCACATGCATGCATTGTAGAATATTTTTCTGAATAAAATATAATGTGCTTATTTGAAAATAAAGCATGATTTAGGTTTTGGTTTGTTGGGGGTTTTTTGTTGTTTTGATTTTTTTTTTTTTTAAGGAAATGGCAGAGAATAAAGTGCATAAGGCCAAACTTTCTAATAAATGAGATTTATTATGGGAAAAAAGTCCAATAATTGCATTTTCAGGGGAAAGGTCATTATTACTTAGAAAGAGGTTAATAGAACAATATTAATAGCTTTTTACAGGGCAAAAGAGATAGATGCAGTATTAATATGAATGAAAACAAGAATGAGGATGCTCCCTGTTACTAAAGTTTAGACTAAAAATTCAGAAGGTCAAATTCATCTTTCTCATTCCCCCAAATAAAGAATTAGACAGTATAAAATGTTATCAAGACTTTTCATGCAGTGAGTTTAACAGAAAGTAGCTGAAATAAAGTGATCAAAAGTTTTAGCCTGAAGCCAACAATTAGAAGCACGGCTCAAATTCTGTGTCTTTGGGAGACTCTAAGGGAAGATTGTTGAAGATAAAAGTCAACATGACTCCATCACTTAACTTTTACTAAAGGAATTGAAGCAATTTTGTCTATTTTCCCAGTATTTTAGATTACACTAAATTTCTAAAATAATGGAAAATTGCCAGAGATAAAATATAATTTGCAATATACATTAATAATAATGTTACATTACACATCTGTAATGCGTTTCATGCAAAAGTCTTAAAGTACTTTATAAACATTTAATTAATCCTCCCAACACCCTAGGAAATAAATTATTTTCTCAACCATTTCCCAACTGGAGAAACTAAGGCAGAAACAATTTAAAGCAAATCGTTTGCTCCAAGCTATATAGTGACCAGAACTGGTTACAAAGCAAACACATAGGATTGTAGAGGGCGCGTACAAAAAAATTACTGCAAAACCAAAGTAATTTTTTAGTCATAGAATCATAGAATGATAAGGTTGGAAGGGACCTCAAGGATCATCTAGTTCCAATCCCCTGCCATAGGCAGGGACATCTCTCANACCTCGAGCCTAAACCTCCCCTGGCACAGCTTGAGACTGTGTCCTCTTGTTCTGGTGCTGGTTGCCTGAGAGAAGAAAGCAACCTCCTGCTGGCCACAACCACCCTTCAGGTAGTTGTAGACAGCAACAAGTCAAAGTAAAAAATCTCCTGAAATCTACTGCATGCCTCCCCAGTTTTGAGCATTTGGCAATCTCCTTAAGCACTTCTGAACATCTCTAAATCCAGGAAAATATAACATCTACCAACATATTTGACACAGAAAAACAAACAAATAAAAGCGTCTATTCGAAAACCATGTTGCAAAAATATCTGTTTGTCCTCAGTGACAAAACTAGCTAAATAGGAAGAAAAATAAAGTGCCAGAATCTTGATTTTCAGTCCCTGGGTTTGACCACTAATACCGATTTTCTCTTTTAGATAGTCTTGAGTGAGGAAGAAAAGAGAAATACAAAGGTGATTATAAAGACAGTTATTAGCAACTGTCATACACATGTGTAAACTATTAGCATGCTTTAACTATAAGCCTAAGCAGGATCTGTCTAACTAGTAATTCCTTCCTGAATACACTCAGCAGTACCACACCAGGACTCAAAATTATGTAAGTTTGCTATTAAAATGCAAGTTAGAATCTACTGTTAAATCTCCATAGTGACAAATACACTGAAAAGCTGTCCTACTTTGGAAGATTAAATTGACTTTATTTTTGGTTATTGTATCTAAACACTGTAACTTGCTTTATTGAACTCTCATTAATTCAGTTTTACTTTACCAAGCACCTCAGACAAGAGAATTTGCTTGAAGTCACAGTCAAGCTGGGAAACACATATATTTAGGACATCTTTTCGGAATACTGTAATTACAAGTATAAGTATTTGAAGTCAAAACTCATAATTGTGCATAATAAGGGAAAACTGAGGAATCATTTTGTTGAGTGTTTTGGCTGTAAAGAGAGCTGCCAACCCCACCAGTTTGAGGACATTTCAGAGCAGATGTCTATATATTATAGTATATGGGATTCAGTTTTGTCATGGAATTAAACAAAGAAATTATGCAAGGGCTACAATACATATAAAATCCTGATCTTAACTTTATTTTACTAGTAGTACTGTATTGTATAGTCATTTGAGGAAGAGGTTACCTAATACAATGTAGTGGGGGAGATTCATGTAAGAGATTAACTCTTCAGCCCTTACTCTTATACTATGTTCTTTATATACTAATCAGGTAAAGAAATGGATAGCAGCATTTTAAAGGGGTCTTTTCTCGTGATCTGTTTCTCTGAGTGAAAAGATGACGTCTAGCCTTCCTCACACTGAATTCATTGCTTTGGTATAGGAAAGGGCTTTTGGAAGAAAACCTCAATGTAAGTCAAGGCAAATTAAACTCGTAGTGCTAAAGGCATAATGTGAACAGAAGAAAATAACATGTGAGAACATGCAAGGGCTTAATTTCCTATTAGTAAAGCAAGACTGAGTGAAAGCTAATAAATCACAGCAGCATAGCACCATGTGGAAATCCACATCTTACCTAGATGGAAGTCAAGTCTGATGACTGCTGCAAAATAACCCCCCAGATCTCTTAGCATTAGTAAGGTACCCACTCACCACAGTTTTTACAAGGCACAACGAAAGTCTGCAGAGTATGGACTTCCATGAATTTTGGCTATTGCAGTGCACACAGTCTGCAGAGAATCACACAAATAGTTCAGCTTCCTTAGCTGCTGCCAACAAAAGCAGCCAAGAGAGAAGGACACACAGATCTGGGTTTCCTCCCCAGCTTTGCCACCTCATCAGGAAATCGCTGCCCTCTAATTCCTCTGATTTCTGCCTGGAAAAGGGCTTTCTGCAGGGAATTTTAAAGAGAAGAGGAAGCTTTGAAAAGAGACTTCAGAAACATCCCGATGTAATTCAGAGCTTGGTGATGAAAGCATTTTGTTTTCTGGGACTTTTTTCCTTCCTTGCCATCTTCATAGGTAGAGAAATCAGTCCATTTTTTTCAAAGAGCTGTTTCTTAAATGTTTCACTGTTTCTGCCCTTCAAACTGACTTTTGCACAGTCAGTATTGAAATCTACTTATGTTTCAAACTGTGGTATTATGTGATTTTGTTGGACAGAGAGATAGATACAAAGGAACAATAGACATTGCAAATATTTTTAAAATAAGCTCTTTCAAGTCTTTTAATCTTTAAAAGTACTTACTCAATTTAATCACAATTTTCACAAAGTACTGTAGTTGTCAGTAAGTCTTAACCTTAAAAATTTGAATGCACAGGGATTTTTATAGGTTCGGGGGGGTAACATTTGAATTTTTTTTTATTTATTATTGAGATGAGGGAGAGGGGAAAAAAAGTTTTATAATGGGGCTCTAGCTGAATGCTTAATTAGGAACAGTTAATCACCTCTTCAAATAAGCTAAAGACTTATGTAAGTAGGCCTTACAATCCCTATAGATAAAGACAGTTTAACTTGGCTTCCTATGGAAATAAGCTTTATGTAACTGTTTTGTCTGTCTCTCCCTCTTTCTTTTCTCTCCCCTTTACTTTCCCTTCAACAAAAGACTGAACCATTAGCCAATTTGAACTTGAGGGCTAAAAATCTACAAAATGATATTCCTACTGGTTTCATGAAGACAGCTGATGAGATAAGAGAGAAAGACCTAAATCACTGCCCTAGTTTCCTCTAAAGCAAAACAGAGAAAGTTATAGAAGTAGTGAAAACTTGGTGTGAGATTACTATTTGTAATGCCTGAGCAGCAGAACAGGTTAACTGCTTTAGATTTCATGGACTGAATTTCCTTGCACAGAGAAATAGACAATTTGCTGGCCGAATGGAGGCATACTTCAGACTGGCCTTCTCCCAGGTCAGCGCAGGTAAATTCTGCCTTTACTCCAGGCCTTCAGGAAGCTGCAACTATAACGAAGATGAATGATTTATGTTATTTTCCATGTATTTGATTACTAATACACACCTTTTTTTTTTTTTTTACTTTTTTTTTAGCTGAATGAAGTGAAAACAATGGTGGGAGGTTGGAACTAGATGATCTTGGAGGTCCTTTCCAATCTAAATGAGGCAGAGTCAAGCCATTGTTGAAGGCAGTTTTAAAACTCAGAGAAGAGAGTAATAAGCCTTTGTTTATTCCCCAGAGTGATATCCTAACAGGGCAAACTTCCTCTGATATTAAGGCAAATCTACTCTGTTGTTAAGAAATTCTGTAGTTCAGTCATAGTGCTGTTTGTCTTTGATTTGAAAATTTCAAGGAGAGAAAATAAATTGAGACAACTGATTGTTGTACCCATGAAGTGTTCTGTATTTTATATTCCTCACAGACATAGAAGAGATACATTTTTAACTAAATAGAAGCCCAAACCAAAATTCCTGAACATTCAGAGGTGTATGAAAATTGCTAGATTTTGAGAAAGTTTGCAGAGAATCCAAATTGGTCTAAAGTAAAAACCCAGATCCTCACACTTTGGAATACTTCACAAGAAGATTTACATATGGTAGTCCAGTTTTACAAATTAAAAACCTGGAAGAAGGTGCATTTTAATCTAGTCAGAATTTTAATTATATTTTATTACAGTACTGGCTGTCTTATTCCAATATCTTCATATGTCATTATACTCTTCAGAGTGATATTTTCCCCGTTTTTGTTTTTTTTTTAACTTGGTTATTGTGCACTAGGTAAATTATCACACGTAGCATCTCGTGGGCGGTGTCCCTGCCTATGGTGGGAGGTTGGAACTAGATGATCTTGGAGGTCCTTTCCAATCTAAACTGTTCTATGATCCTATGATTCTAGGTAAAGTACCACGGTTGTACTGCCAAAGCTACTCAGAGATCCAAATTGTTTATTGCCCATAGGAATGTTTTGGGGGGCTATTTTCCCTCTGTGTGCTTTTCACACCTCTGTTTCACTAACTCAGCACTTCACAACTGCTTCTTTTGGTGGAAAATGGTGGAGCTCCTGGGTTTGGTAAAGTTATATATTTGCTGTAAGCACTAAAAGCACTGTTTTAATATAAGGAAAAAAAAGCCACAATATAATATTTGGGTTTCTTTTCCAAAGACAGACTCATTAGGAGGGTTACATTAGGAGACATCACTATCTCAGTGTTACAACAAGATTGTATCAATCATAATCAGGTCTGTCCTCAGAGCATAGCATTCAAGAACCAGTTCAGAACATAAATATTAGTAGAAATAACATAAATGAGCAGTCATTGAAATATTCTCAGTGAAATATTTAGAAAAATAATGTGCCTCATATATCTGCATGTCAAAAAAGAGTGGTAATGTTTCTTGCATTAGTACAAAAAATGCGTAGTTTTGCCAAGTTCTTACCCTGATCAGGATTTTTTCTTGTGACTATACAAATGTACTGAAGTATTTAAATCACCTGTCAAATATAAACCTACTGAAGCAATGACACTTAAAAAATATAATATGAAATCAGACATCATTTATACCTGCTAGGATTTTTCAAGTTGTCTTATAACATAAATGGTGAGGACAGATGCAGAAACAGCAGATTTTCAGTTTTAACCTTTCTTCTCACCAATTTCCAGAATGTAATTCTGCCCCCAGCTGGTTAAGACACAGCTGACATAGAAGACTGAAAGTGAGAGAGTATTGAACCTATGAACTCTACTCCTTCTCAGATGATGACTACAATTTGCATGCAAAGTATCAGCAGCTTTACTGTTCAGCACAGGTGCTAATAGATTCTAAGTTCTTTATGTAAGTATATACTGCACCCTCTTCATTACAGTACTAATAGCGTAAAGGTGAAACTGTTTTCAGGAAACAGAGTTCATTGATTACTTCTACAGAACATTACAATTAATGACATCAGTCTGTGGTAATTGCTACACTTGTATCAGATCAACTGAAAACTAGAAAATTAATACATAGCCTTGTCACCATTACAACCCAGAAAGTTGCATACATCTGCTGCCTGGGGTGGATGTTTACATGCTTATTTGTCTTCCTATTGCTCTTTTTCAAGAGATTCTATGTCTATCTTTTTGCAAACAAAACATACATACAGAACAATTTACATGATTTCCACTTTTTTTTCTTCAGGTATAACTGCAGCCTATCCTTATCTCCCAGGGAGGAAGAAAAACAAAGCCATCGAAAAGCAGGCAGATAAGTTATTATTATTACCTTTTGAAACAAAAGCTTTCATTCACACTTCAACCACTCTCCACTATCTTCTATCATTTTTCAGGACATCTCTTCTGATGCAGCTGAAGAATAGATTACAAATGCCTTCAAATTCATCTAACTTACTTTCCATTCCATATATCACCTTTTCATATGCAGCTGTTTCTGTCACATCAGCAATCCACTCCCTCAGTAACAGCCCTGATGCATCCTTTCACATTCCCAGTATTAGTTTTCAATACTGTGAGACTAAAAGGGGAAATGTCAGGAAGCTTAGGTCCCATATTTAGATTCTGTATCTTCAAATAGGTAATACTGGGGAAAAAAAAAAAAAAAAAANAAAAAAAAAAAAAAAGTGGAAATGTTCATTGGAAATAGCTTTCAAAGAACAAGACAAAAAGAGAAAAAAAATGAAAACATAAAGGAAACACAGTGATTCTGGGAAAAAGAAAAATCAATCCAGATTTTAGCATCAGTGCAAATGTTAGCATTAGTATAAAGTATGAACTAAAAGCACGAACTGGCAGGGCCCCACTGGATGATAGAGAGTCTGGCAAATCCTCCTTTCCTGAGTTTCCTCCTTTCATATACCAGTACCCTAAATGTTCTCAGAGGTGAGGGCAGCCACAAGAACATGTGGCCCACCTGAACCCTGCAGAAACAGGAAACAAAACTGGATATGATATAATTTTGCAGAGCACTGGAGGAATATGAACACCAGATTAATTTAGTAACTTTAAACTGCAGAGAAGAGAAATTACAAGATGGAACAGAGCTGCTGAGGAAACACACAGTCGAGGCAATGGGATGTGAGTACTCAATCCATTAGCCTTGACAGAAAATCTCTAGTGTAGGTTTGGGAAAAGGCAGAAGGATGAGCAGCATTGTGGGAAGGTAAGCAGTGTACAGAGCCACTAAGCACAAATTGTTGTTAATGAAGTATGCTTGAAACTCACCAGATTACTCCTTGACCAAGAACTGACCACATGCTGAGGATACTGTAAGAGAAAAGTGAACACATGCCTGAAGCAGGCAGAAGTAGACACAGTCAGTCGTATCACGGAATGACTGAATATCACAAATTTAGCAAAACAAAGATGTCTCAAAGGATGTAATGAGAGAAGCAGGTCTGACACTGCATGCTAGCAAGTGGGTGGGTATCACACCTGCTGGATGAGGAGGGTGGAATCCTGGCCAATATCTGCTAACTCTGAGAATACAGCTATTACATACCCAACATATGAAACTTTCTAAAACCTCCTATAGCAGAATTTAAAAGTTTAATTTCTCATTATTATTTACTTAACAGCTGTGGTACTGATTTTTAGATCTCTCCAGATAAACTCTGTGCAAGTGAGCATTATTCCTTACACTCCATAGCAGCTGGAATTCCTTTGTTTTCTGCCATGTTTTGCTTGCCAAATAGCAGTACTTATGAAAAGTGTCCCATTGAATAATCGCTCTCTCCATTGCTTTTTTTAAAAGGTACCTCCAATGTATCTCTCATTAGAGATGAGGAGAAGATGAAGGTAGGAGAGATACTGAGCACACCCTAAAGACATTCAAAACAAAAAAATAACCACACTCTGACCTACTGTGTCTGCAGAGGGAAGGAAAAAAAAAAGCCCAACAAAACAAAATGGAAAAGAAGATATCTTCCAGTCTGCCAGCAAGGGAAAAAAAGTTCTCCGTTATATATTAGCTATGGTGGTGAGGCACTGGAACAGGTTGCCCAGGGAGGTTGTGGCTGCTCCCTCCCTGGAGGTGTTCAAGGCCAGGTTGGACAAGGCCTTGAGTAACCTGTGCTAGTGGGAGGTGTCCCTGCCTATGGCAGGGGGGTGGAACTAGATGATCCTTAAGGTCTCCTTCCAACCTTACCATTCTATGATTCTATGATTCTATGATTCTATTTTATTGTGATTATTTTCCACAGGGCCAGCTTCTGTACTGATTCAACTAAATACAACTAGCCCAATCCACACTATTAGAAAATTTGAACCAGAGTATGATCTTAAATTATAGTGCTAAATACTAGCAAAGTACAGGCCACTAAAAGCAGTGAAAACGACCTGCATAATCTGACACATTTCCAGCCAGAAGACTTTTTTTGCCATTTAACTTTGAAAAGTTTCCGTCATGACTACTATCATGTTATAATCCTAGCAGCTCTGGTTCCACAGCTCTTTTTTCAAGGTTTCCTTGACACATTGCCCCCATACAACCTCCCCTCCCCAAATTAATTTAAAATCCTGGCATCATTTGTGGTCAAAACCAAATCCAAATTAAGCCCATCCGAGGAAAGTGGAAAAACCTGAACGCCATTTTGTTGTCTTGAACATCCTATGGTTGCATAATAACAAAATGCCTTTGTTCTCACAACTAAAGTATGCATCGAGAATCAAAGAAGCAAGAAAAAAAGGGAATGTTCCAAGCTATTACTGTAACAATCCAATTACAATGCCTATCAAACTTAACTTCACAGGTTATAGCTCCTAATTGCCTGACAAAAATTGACACTTCAGTCGCAACAGCATAATATAATCAGAGTCCAAATTAAATTTGATCGTGGGCAGAAAACGATGCTATCATTCGGCGGCATGGAAACAGGAGATCAACTAGCATGATATCAAGGATCAGAAATGAAAATTATTCATTAATGGCAATGGTTTTCTGATAATGGAAATGACACAGTTCAGACGGCTTCGTAAAAACACTATTAATTAAAAAGATGATAGACCTAACAAGGCATAGAAACCAGTGGAACCTTTCTCTGTGCTTGTTAAGGTGAAGGATGACAATGTTTAAGAACAGAAGTTTATGCACTTTTGTGAAAAGTATTCCGCTGATTCTGTAGCAAGTTTACTGATTCTTGCTTAGTGAAGCATCTTTCTCTAGGGTGCTATGTTATAGGGACATAAAAAGTGTCTAAGGCCATAATATGGTATTGTAATAAGCATGACTACTACCAGTTATAAAACAGAAGGGTCCAATTCATAAAAAAATGCACATGGGATTTTTGCATACTCCCAAGAAAAAAAGTGCAGAGAAAACTATTTTATTTCCCTATGCAAGCAGCTCTGTCCCCATTTTACTTTGGAGAAATAAAGAGGTGCTTTACACTGGAGAACAAGCCAGGATTCCACCATCAAGAGTGTTTGTGAGCAAGAAAAGGAAAGGCCAGTGTATTAAACTGCTGAAGTTCAGACAATGCCTCTGTGTTCCTTACACAGAGTTCAAGACATTACCACAGTAAAAATCTCCTGTATTAATACAATACTACAAGCACTACGTTTGAGATAACCGCCTCAAAGGGTTGATGCTGTACTGCTGAAACCACCGGGTGCTTTTGCCACAACTAGAACAAATCAAACTGCTCTTGCCCAGTTTTATAGAATCATAGAATCNGAAGAGGAAGAAAAGCTTTACTGGGTTGCTAAAAGTCTCCTCCCAGGCATTATGTTTCTTCTCTATGCCCAGCAGGATGGGCCACTGCTCAACACATAAAGGTAAAACTATTTCCAAGGACCCTCATCTTTTTCTTCTTCAGTAGCTGAGAGAAGCAGAGACACTCCTTGCTGCATTTCCTTGCTCAGCAGGGACCTGCTTTGGAAATGCACCAGCACAGCCCTCTAAGATTTCTTGCTGTGGGAAACCAAAGACTCAAAACCCTGGAAAATGGAGGACTTTAAGAAGGATCATGAGGGAATAACAGGTGAAGATAGATGCTTCCTTGGAAAAGATGACTCAAAGTAGATCTTCCTGACCCTAGAATGTAACTACAGTGGATTTTAGCAAATCAAAGACCCAGGATCAACTCTCATATTCCTTATATTATCTAACTGAGGCTTATCCGAATTCAAAATGTATCATCTCAGCTTCTTCATTTGCAAAGTAACATCCTTGAAGATAAAATACTTAATACTAATCTACTTGGAACGACCCTAAAATTGAAAACCAGGACAATAATGTATACGCTTTTAACTTTCCTTGACTATTTGATAGTCCTTCTTCAGGGTGCACAAAGGCCACCTAAACTGTCAACTTCATTTTTAAAAATAAAACCCAGTATTACCTAAACTGTATATCAGCATTGTGTTGCACCTGCAAGAGCTCTAGGGCAGGTCTTTCAGTTTCAGCACATTTTATTGAAATATTCTTTAGCCCTCTAAACATGATCAAGATCACAGATGCAGACTGCTCAGGAGAAGACAGTAATATATTAATGGAGAAAACAGTTATGCCATAAGATCAGCTATCATGTCATTAAACAATATTGCAGCTACCACATGATTATCTCTTGGGTTTTGATAATTGGACCACATAAGAGAGTGTTTATAGATCTACAAATTTTAAAATATGGTATATTGATACTGTTTTCATTGGGGGTTGGGTTGGGTTTGTTTGGGGTTTTTTTTGGTTTTTGGTATAATGAAGTCCAGAACCAGGAAAAATGAAAAAGAAGGAAAGAAAACAGAGACCAGACTTTGTGCTGGTTTGGGTGCTTGAGTTTTTTTAAATAAATAATTGAATTATGTTGCTTCTGATGTATTCTGGGAAATGATGTAACCCCCTTTCTGATAAGAGTAGCACGGTTCAGCAGTGGAACTGGGCATACTTATCCCTGCTGCAGGGAATTTAATGCAGAGGCAGCCAAAACCCAAATCTATTGTGACCATTAATCCTGCAGGGTAAGGTTATGGATTGAGTCATCTAATGGATACATTCCCTCACTAAATACTAGCAAATTAAATCCCAGATATGTTCTTTAAGGAAACCAGTGTTAGATTCACACCCACTCATTCTCTGGCTCATTGGGAATTTTCTTATGAAAAGTTTTGGTTGCAAGAAATGCCAATTCATCAACTTTGACATGTTTTGTGGGTATACTCTAGAATAACAAACAGGTCAGCAATCAGGATGCTTTTCAAACTAATAAAATAAACCCACGTCCTTGTCTCTGAAAGGCCTTATCCAGGGTACACTGTAATCCCAGGTTACTGATTCACCTCTTACTCCACCACCCATCCATTCACCACATTCCTCTTTCTGTGAAAATGTTAAGTAGTTTTGAGTTCATGCTACTGACAGCTCAACATCTCACATGAAGCAAAAGCCATTTTGACCTTATCTCTGCTAACAGCGTAAAATCAAAACAATTACCATTCTTTAGTGCAAGCCTGGCAACAGCAGCAACACTGTAAAAAGAGATTCACACCCCTGAATCCCATAGCCATTGACCTCCAAGGAGTTAAAAGGAGGAAAACACCTTATTCAAGTAGGGCCACTGTGGTTAGCAGCCCTCCTACAGTCTCATTGTAGATTGTAACTTGCGACAGGTACAACCTGAAATTCTTGGTTTTGCAGCAGCACTCACTGAATCAGGAAATACACAGCATTAAGAAGAAAATAAATAATTAAATTAAGCTTAACAGGGTTGCTGGCCCATTTTCAGATCCCTCATTCTAAAACTTGCAAGTATCGCTGTTAGGCATGTTGCCAAGTCTATTTCCCTGGTGAATTCAGGCTTATGCACCACTCAAGAGGAGTCTGTTAATGACTACAAAGATCCACAGCTGTTTACAGTTTAGACTCAGTGGTGGACCAGGCAATAAGCTTGATCCAACAATGAAGTTGTTGGACTTTCACAGCAAGAGGAGACATTGTGTCAACTATTTGCTCGCTCACAGCGCAAGTGACTACCAGGACAGCTTAGCAGGGCTGTGAAAAAGAGGAAAAGGAGTAGATATGGATTGGAGTGAAGCTGTGCAAGGCCCTGAAAATGAAAGAAGAAATGTATAAAGAAACCAGGATTGAAGAAACATAAATAATGTAACAAAATAAATAAGATGAGCAAGTTCTTTACCAAAAGGAGACAAAATATATTTAGAACAATATTTCAAAATCAGATTTGTACTAATTTGTAGAAGTCTGCTGTGATATGGTTTCATAGAATCACAGAACGTTAGAGGTTGGAAGGGACCTCCAGAGAATCCAAAGCAGGATCCCCTAGGGTAGTTCACACAGGAATGCGTCCAGGTGGGTTTTAAAGTCTCCAGAGGAGGAGACTCCACAACCTCTCTGGGTAGCCTGTTCCAGTGCTCTGTCACCCTCACTGTAAAGAAGTTTCTCCTCATATTGAGGTGAAACCTTCTATGTTCCAATTTGTAGCCATTGCTCCTTGTCNCCACATCAATCAGTAGTGGACGGACCTTTTCTTTGATCTTCCTTTTGTTATTGATGTATTTGAAAAAGCTCTTCTTGTTTTCTTTTACTGCACTACAAACTTTTTTTTTTTTTTTAAACTCTTTTTTCCCTTTGCCATTTGTTACTTCCTTGTGGGAAGCTGAGGTTTTTCCTAAATGAGAGCAACAGCTTTTCATTCTAGGGTCTGGTCTTCAGAAGAATGATAATGAAGGATGGACAGATTACCAAAACCTGCAAAAGGCTTATAATAAGCTTCTTTTTTTTTTAGGCATGGAAGGGAACATAAATTTACAAAAAAAAAAGGGGAAAAAAAAGAAAAAA